>LGRX02000063.1:0-111456 GCA_001247695.2 Cymbomonas tetramitiformis
GGCTTACGATGCGAACACGGCAACGTGATCCACTCCCCGAATTGCACGTCGGTACCGCGTAGACAAAACACGGTTCCGTCGTCTCGATACAACTCGCAGTGCGCTCCCGTGAGTATGTTGATCGCCACGCAATCCCTGTTTCCCGCGGCGTACGCCACATCGCCTTTGAATCCCAGATAGGCATGAGTGGGAAATCCGAGCGCCCATCGTTGAAACGTACGCCGGTTGAGCGCGTCGCATTGCCGACGATCCAATCTGCCATCGTGAGGTGAATGCGAGGTCTCGTCGTCCGCGACAAAACCACCTCGCCTCGTCGTCGCGGGCGATGGCGAGGCTCGGCAGTACGCGTGAAGCGTCGAAGCGTGAGCATGGCGAAATAATTGACGATTGAAAGTCGATCCGCCGTTGGGCACGCCTCCCTCCGCGTCATTCATCTCCAAGTCCGCGAGACGGCGAGTGATGGTCCGAGGAGGGCGACGCTCGAAATCGCGGACGGGCAGGTTGCCCACCTCCGCGGCGCGCGGCGCGAAAAATCCGACCCCCCCCTCCGCGTCGAAATCACCATCGGAAACATAGCCGCCGCCGTCGTCGTCGCTCCTCGTCGCCGCTCGCGCGACGCCGTGCGACAGCATGAAATCGGATTCGAAGAGATATCCGGTCACATCGAAAAGCCATCGAGAATTCGCGGTGTTGTTGTACGCGTGAATCGTACTCGAACGATTGCGTAATTGGCGTTCCGCGTCCTCCATCGCGCCCTTCGGTAGAAAACGCTCGACGTCCAACATGATATCGGCACCGGTCGGGCGAGTTCGCGAGAAGCGCGGAAGTTGGTACACCCCCGAGATGTATTCCGACGGCATACCGGCGTGCGCGCCGGCGCCTTTGATACGTAAGAAACGATTATCGCGCAGACTTCTGATTCGGAATCGAGGAAGATGACCGAGGGTCGTGGAAGATGAGCGAGGGTCAGCGTCGTCGCATCGTTCCAAGACCCACGCCAATTCGGTGAATTGATTGTCGGTGATGCCGCCGACGATATTTTCGATGTTCGCCTCCGATCGCGGCATGAAAGATACGGCGTCGTTATAGCCGATCGGATCGCGACGAGTGCGATCCTGAGCCGCGCCGCGAAAACCGTACACCGGGCGCCCGGGCATCGAAAAATTTACGCGTCGCCCTTCGACCGTAATCTCGGGCGTGGTCACCTCGGACGCGGACAGTAACGATAACGAGTTCGCGGCGTCGACGGTACCCATGTTGAAGATCGCGCGATCGTGAAGACCACTCCTCCGAGTCCAGGGATATGGCCATCGAGTGTCGGCCGATGCTTTTGGCAAGACGCGTGCGAGCCCGTGCGGAGACGCCGCCGCAGTCAACTCGCGAAATAATTCATCCGATAGTCGAGGAAACGTGTTCTCGTGATTTAACGCGCATTTGGCGCTCACATTTTGCAATCGGCGAATCGCCGTCCGCGCGCGTTCTCGCGCATCGGTATCGAAGCGTGCCAGACCGTCTTCGCGAACGCGGGCGCGCGCGTGCTCGTCATCGTCGACGGTGACGATCTTTCGCGTCAAATTCTGGAACGGAACGGCGCGATGACACACCGCCACATACCGATCGGACACCGAGGCCACGACGTGTTCCGTGGCGACGGCGAGCAGACGCGCTCCGGACATCGTATCGTTCGCGTACACGGGAACCGCGATACGATGCGCCGCGATGTCCGCGCCGCTTTTCGACGATGCCGGCGTCGGATAATGCACAAATCCGTGCGGAAACGCGGAGCACACCGAGACGGCATGCCCCGGTCGAGTTTCCTCATCGACGACGGATCCGCCGCAAAAGCCCATCGCTCCCCGCATTTCCGTGGCCGAGAGTAGATTGACGTCGTGACACAGCGGTAAGACGTCGCGTCGACTTCCGCACGCGACCCGTTTCCACTCGTCGGTGACTCGTTGGAGGAAGGGTCGCCGTCCGTGCGCGCGATCGCTGTACCGAAAACGACGCTTGCGAGTGTTGGAAGGCTCGGTGTGGTCGATGAGATCGCGGCACCGGTCGGCGCGATGCCAATCGTCGACGAGCGTCTCCGCGGGTAATTCGCAGGATGCTCTCGCGTCGGTGAGTTCCCACGCGGTGTTATTGTACGGCACTATCCGTTGCGCCGTGTCGACGATATAACGAAGACCCCACGGCAATTGGTAGCTTCGATTGTCGTAATTTTCGACATCGCCGCGAGCGACATCGCGCGGCGAGAGTCCATCTCCGGCGGTATACAACAACGCCCCGGCGCCATCGACGCAACGAAGGCGACCGGGTTCGGAAGCGGACACGCGATACTCGTGGCCATCATCGCAGGCGGTCGCCGCGTCGTACTCTCGAAAAACGCACGGACGAATCGGATGCGCTCCGGCGCAATCGAAGAGATCGAAGCGATCACCGTCCGTCATCGCGTACAGCGACCGATCGTACCGCGTCTCCGTGCCGGAAATACATCGCAAATGCGTCGCTTCCCGCGAAGTCGCGGGGTCCGCGAAATCCGAGTAACGGCCCATCCAATTATCATGCAGCAGCACGTCCTCCACGTATCGTGCGTCGTCGGCGGTGAACGCGGTGCCATCCGCGCCGCTCGCTCGAGGCGCGGAGATCTCCTGCAATTGCCGAGCGAGATTGATGACGACGCGTCCGGCGTCGTCATCTCCCGCGTTCGGTTCGCCGGCGTAATGGTTACGCAACGGTGACGGCAATTGTAAGCGACCGAACGAGACGCACAGCGCGTGATTGTCCAACCACGGCAACCCGACGATGCTCATATTGCGGTCATTGACGACCTCGTTCAAAGCGGTTTGCATTCGACGCCGCAGAGCCGTCTGAGCGGCCTCGTCCGGGGGGCGATACAATTTCCACGCCGAGTCACCCAGATTACGAGCGCAGATTTCGTCGCCGTTTTGATGAATGTCGCTCAACGTAGGAAATTTATCGGCCTCGAGGTCGAACGCGAAACTGAACACGAACCGATCCTCGCGAAGGCTTTTCGAATTGATCGCGGCGGGGTCGACGGTGTCCACGGAGACGGCGTTCAACGTCGCCGCGTACGTCTCGCCGAGGGCGACGGAAGTGAGATTTCGATCGACGTCGTAACCCGCGTTGGCGAGGCGCAACAGCGTCGACTCGTTCGTCGCGCGGCACACGCATCGCGGACCCCGAGCGTGCGCCGCGTCGTCGCAAACGGCGGGGCAGTAATAGGTGTCCCCGTCGTCATCGAAACTGGCGGTCGCGATGGGCGGGCGTTCCGTGGTTTCGCAAATGCAACTCGCGGGATAGATATCCCGCTTCGCGTGACGCATGTGGTACCCGAGTAACGCCATTCCGGTCGCGTCGCGACAGACGTTCGTTCCCGTCACGACCGGAAAGGGAGGCGGCGGAGGAGGTGAGGGACTCGGAGACGGCGGCGGCGGGCTCGGAGGGGAAGGAGCGTCTCGATACGCGCGCGGCGGGCAGTATCGCACGTTCTCGACGGGCGCGGGCAACACCAACGCGTGAGGGTCGCACGAACAGAATGGCTGATGCGCCCCGGCGCCCGATCCACCGATCGAATGAAATCCGCGTAGCTTTTCGAGCGCAAAACCGCTGGCATTGGCGAACACCTGCTCCGAAGCGCGCACGGTCCACGCAGGGGTGTTTTCGATGGGCTCCGCGAGTTTCGACAAAAGGCCGCGCGCGGTGGCGAGATCGACTCCCTCGACGACGCGATGCACGGACCGCACAGGTAGACGTAACACTTTCGCGGTGTCCACCAACGTGAAGCGTGCCCCCCGCCGTTTGACGTCGTCGCGAATGTCCGTGACCGTCACCAGATTACATTCCGCCTGGTTCATGTAGCCGGTGGATTCGTCGCCGTCGAAATATTCACTCACCGCCAACGCACAACGATCGCGATGTAAGACGTCGTAGACGAAACCGTCGTCATCGTTATCATCATCACCCGGCGGCGTCGTCGTCAAATCGTCCAACGCGGCGATCTGCAGAACTCGACACACCGGATAGTCAAAACCGGAATCCGAGTGCCCCTCCCGCGTCCGAACGCCCGCGCCGACGCCCGAGAGGCGATCGCGTGTCGCGTTCAGCAGGTACGAATCGATGGAGTACACCCCGACACCATCGTCGTCGTCGTCGTCGCTCACCGGTGTGATCCGCGGCGGATAATATTTCGCCGTCGGGCATGTGTACAACACCGCTCTGGCATCCGTCGGAGGGGTGCTTTCCGCGTCGCAATCGCAATCGGATTGCTCGTCGCGATTAAAAAGATAGACGTTCGGCGTCGTCCGCAAGTCGTCGGTGTTCACGTGAGTCGAGTCCAGTCGCGCGGGATAACCCGACAGCGTGCAATTCGGATCACGTTTATCCTCCTCGGTGGCCCAACTCGGAGGCTCGGGACATTCGGATTCGCCCAACACGGCGGTGTACTCGCCGTAAGATGCGACGAAATAGCAGCTCACTTTTAAATGCGCCGGCAGCGCGTTGTAGCGCCAACGCTGAGACAGGTAGTCGAACTCCACCCGTTGCGTGAGGGGATACGCCTGCAAAAAGCGATGATAATTGGCCAACTCGTTCTTCGTGCGAGCGCCGCAACCGTAGGTCGTCCACGCCACGAGGCCCACGTGACTACTCGCGACTGTTTGGCCCGCCGTGACGTTGCGGATATCCACCGCGGGATACGCGCAATTCGGCGGCGGAGGCGGCGCGGGCGGCGGTGACGGCGGCGACGGGTAAGCGGGCGGGGGTAACGGCGTCTCGTACGCACCGACGATGAGCGTCGTCATGTAGCGATACAACGAGGTGAGGCTTCCCGAAAGCGTTCTCGCGCTCGCCACCGTGTAGAGATCGGCCTCGTGAGTCAATCTGAACGCGCGAAGATAATCGGCGATCTCCGCATGCCCGGAGCGCATCAGCTCGACCGCGTAATTGGTGGCGCAAAAATCCTCCGGATTCGGCGGTGACGACGATGTCGCGCCGGAGGTCGTGGAGGGGTACCTCGAGTCGCGCGGCCCCTTCGCGCAACCCACCGTGTTCGGCGTTTCCAGTATGAGGTGCGAGAGCCTTCCCGCGTTTTCGACGCGCTCCGTCTCGGCGCCCGCGCCGGCGTCGGGATCGGAGCCGTCGACGACACCGAACATCCCCCGCTCCCGCATGGCGAGCAACACGAATCGCGAATACGACGGAATTCGAAGCGCGACGCGAAGCGCGGCGGCCAACGGTGTCAAAAAGCGTCGCATCGGAAACGACACGCTGGGGATATCGATCACGCAAACGGCGGACGATGCCGAAGTGTCGCGATACGACGGCCGCACGGACCATAGATCGGCGCATTCGTCATCACCCGGACGTTGCCCGCGATCGGCGCCGACGCGAAGCAGCACGTTCTGCGCGTACGCCACCGCGTTCGTGAACCAGTCGTCGACGGCGTCGGCCCCGAAACCCACCAGATCCAAAAAACTCGTGACGAGCGCGTCGGTATCCACCGTATGATATCGTTCTGCGTAATCCGGACAGAGTAACCACGGTGGATGGTGCAGATAGGGTTCCGCCGGAAACCCGTCGATACCGCCGTCGCCATTCCAACAGATGGAATATCGTCGCTCCGACTCGCTTCCGGAAAGGAACCATCGCTCGCGTGATCCGGCGTCGATCGGCGACGTCGTCGCGTCAAAAAACGAATCGCCGGACTCGGATGACGACGGTTTCGAATTCGCCCGCAACGCGTACCGCGCCAACACTTTCACGTATTGCGTGAGGTGCACGAGTCCGGCGTTCATGGCCAGCGGCGCGTGATAATGATGAGGTAAGCAATGATCGCGGATTCCGAGATCGTAATCGCAGACCACGCAGTAATTCAACTTCGAGTCGTAGTCATCCGCGCTATCGCGGGTCGAAGAATACAGTTTCTGGCGAAAGCAAAATCGGTTAAAGGGTTCGTAGGCGTTCGCGTTCCGCGCGAGCGGCGCGTAATATTCACCCGCTCGCACCGCGAGCTTCGCTCTGGGCGGATAGTAATCCAACGGCGTCGTGAACGTTTCCATGAAACCTCGAGTCAGCGCGCACGGGGAGATGAACATCTCCCGCGTCGCGTACAAGCCGCGCTGCAACGCGAAACAGGCGTGTAGGAAATCCGGCTGACCGTCGGCGACTCCGTCTTTGACGATCCAATCGCGCAGACCCGCGACAAGATGATACGCGAACTGCCCGATCGACACCAACAACTCCAGCGTGATTCCGGTCGGCAACGCGAGTGTCGTGGCGGAGACGACGCGCCAACACGATGCAAAAAGCAGCAACGCGGCGTTCCAAATCGCCGCCGCGGGAGAATAGATCAAGGCGATCGTCCGCAGCAGCATTTCGATCGGATACAGAACGCCGTTTCGACTTTCCTCGTACAGCAAATTCGCTTTATCCAACAGAGTGTGGCCTTGGAACGCGATCAGGAACGCGGTGCCCGTCGCGACGAACACGACGATCACCGCATCGCGATACGCGTTTCCGTACGTCGCGAGAGACGCGATGGTCGCGTAAGCGGAGACGAACGTCCATCGAACGAAGCCGATCAACGCCTGCGCGGCGTTGATGAAACGTAAATCCACGAGGTGTCGATAGTAATCGCGATAAGCATCGTCGTTCAAGCGGAACTTTCCCGGTATGTAAACGTCGATGAAAATATGATGCACGACTTGATGAGTGATGAATGCGTAACACGTGCCCACCAACAACGCGGTGGGGACCAGCACGAATGCCGTCGCGAAATGTCCGGCCGTATCGATCAACACCGTCCACATACTAAATAGTATTTTAGCAAGATGGATCGATCGATTGATACGCGTTCGCCGCCGCGACGCGACCGTGAAAATATCGTCTCGCCGCTGAAAACACGACAAACTCGACAAAGCGTCGCGAAACATTTCCTATATATACGGACATTTCCTATCTTCCGGATCTCTTCGATCGATGACCAACCAAAAGCAGTTGTCGCGTCGAGCCGTGAACGGATGGCGCGTACGAGCTATGCGTGAAAAGCGTCGGGTGTACGACCATCGAAAACGCATGCGCGGAAATCGGCGATTGGCCACCCCCGCGCGACGCGCCCGCGACGACGACGACGACGACGCCGACGCGTCGCGGCAACACGCGTTTCACGCGGATTTTGTCTCGTCTCGGTACGAATTTGAAATGGAAAACTCTCAAGACATCGAAAGTTTTCGAAACGGCAACGTCGCATCCGCGACCTTCATCGTGCGCCGTCGAGATGAAGGGACCCCGCCGCCGACGGTGGGCGACATCTACGATATCACCGAGAACGACGCCGACGCCGACGAGGACACCGATAATTCGCCCGGTGTACGCGTCGTCGTCGAGCGCGCGGAGGCGCCGTCGCGAAGCGAGTCGTCGCGGAGGGCTCGCCACGCCGGAAAGTGCGCGCTGCGGCGAATCGATTAGCAACAAGACGGGCGACTCGACCCGTGTTCACCATTCATCACTTCAACAATTTTGCACACAATACACGTTCATCACCGATCTCATGACGACGACAAACCCCTCGGACCGCTTTTGTGTGAAAGTCAATAATCTGAGCGACGCGGAACTGTACCTGTACATGGACGCGCGAAGTACGGTGTCCGACCTGTTAGCAGCCTACGAGACCGCCGTCGGCTCCCGACATCGTCGTCGACGAAATCTGCTTTACAAAGGTTGGAGGTTGAATCGCAACCCGCCGAACACGCCGCTGGCGGAGATCGGAATACGTGATAACACCACCATCGACGAGGTGACTTCTCAGCCGGACGGACCGTATCCCGATGTCATCACGGCGGAGGACTTGACGCGCGCTCTCGATAACATCGCCGCGATGGAAGTTCGCGTCCTCGATGCGAAGCGAAAGCGCGGATCGTGAAGAAGATACTGGAGAACTGGAAGAAAGAGCCTGATCTGTGTAATAGCCTTATCCCAGTAGAATGTCATGAAGGCATACATGGCCCCATTTTTAGGCAACTGAGGTCTACGTATTAAAGTCGGTATATTTAAATAAGATTCAATGTCGATCCGGCGGTCCATGTTCACCGAGTATACTCAACCGTTGGATCTTGCGTGTACGCACGCTCCAAGCCTTCGTCGAACACGAACTCGCGAATTGTTCCGTTAAGTGAAATAACCGCGGCTCACTTAATTCGACATGATGATGAGAATGGACATGTTTATTCACAGCAGCGCACTTTGAAATATATATACACATTCGTAAAGGTGAGGAGTATACGGGATACAAGCTATAGTTATAATCGAGATGTCGGTCGGTGCAATACAACCGCAGAATGTCGCGCAAACACCGACAGCGATGAAACGCTATGCCAATTCCGACCCGTTGATGCTTTTACTGCAATCGATACTCGAGACTCATTCTTTGTATAATTATCTCACAAAAGATATCGAAGGTGCTCAGGTATCTCCAACCTCGGTGACGATGGCACTGGATCTGCTTGGCACAGCAGAGAAGCCTATCTATAAATTAATGCAAATCGGGAAATTAATCGAGGGCGAACGTAGTACAGAACTCACCGCAGCGCAGATCTCTTCGATTTTTGCACATGCCAAAACGACGCTCGCGGACCCAGAAATAGACAATGTGATATATACGATACACATTGCTATTCACACATTTATGATTCACATCTCCGCTGGCGACAAAGCTAGAATTTTGGCGTTATGGGCTGGCGGCTACGGCTTTCTGGAGTATCATACACGTAATCAATATGGACGTTTTATGTGTTCCCGTGTGTTGCATGATAACCTCGTGAGCTTTGTAAATACTTTAAGAGATACCAACAAAAGCGAAGAGTGCTACGAGTGGTTTGGTAAGCTATTTGATGTAGATATGCCTGTTTTAAAACAGTCAGTCCGCTCACTACTACACAACCAACAGTGGTATCATTATACGGTGTTTTCTCAGGCTATCGTTTTCCCCGACATCACGGCCCTAGTTAAAAAGTTCCGCTTTGATTCTCGACGACGAAATCGACAGCCCCTGCTACAACCGCAGAATGTCGCGCAAACACCGACAGCGATGAAACGCTATGCCAATTCCGACCCGTTGATGCTTTTACTGCAATCGATACTCGAGACTCATTCTTTGTATAATTATCTCACAAAAGATATCGAAGGTGCTCAGGTATCTCCAACCTCGGTGACGATGGCACTGGATCTGCTTGGCACAGCAGAGAAGCCTATCTATAAATTAATGCAAATCGGGAAATTAATCGAGGGCGAACGTAGTACAGAACTCACCGCAGCGCAGATCTCTTCGATTTTTGCACATGCCAAAACGACGCTCGCGGACCCAGAAATAGACAATGTGATATATACGATACACATTGCTATTCACACATTTATGATTCACATCTCCGCTGGCGACAAAGCTAGAATTTTGGCGTTATGGGCTGGCGGCTACGGCTTTCTGGAGTATCATACACGTAATCAATATGGACGTTTTATGTGTTCCCGTGTGTTGCATGATAACCTCGTGAGCTTTGTAAATACTTTAAGAGATACCAACAAAAGCGAAGAGTGCTACGAGTGGTTTGGTAAGCTATTTGATGTAGATATGCCTGTTTTAAAACAGTCAGTCCGCTCACTACTACACAACCAACAGTGGTATCATTATACGGTGTTTTCTCAGGCTATCGTTTTCCCCGACATCACGGCCCTAGTTAAAAAGTTCCGCTTTGATTCTCGACGACGAAATCGACAGTCCCTGCTATGACACGAACATCGAAAACGCATGCGCGGAAATCGGCGAATGTCCAAGACATCGAAAAATTTCAAAACGGGAGCGTAGTATCCGCGACGTTCATAGTCCGCCGGCGAGATGAAGCGACGCCGTTACCGATGGTGGGCGGCGCCTACAACAACATCGCCGCAGCCGCCGACGAGTCCGAGAATGACGAGGAGAAGCGGGACGCGGAATGTTTCGCGCCCGGCGTGCGCGTCGTCGTCGAGCGCGCGGAGCCGCCGTCGCGAACCGAGTCATCGCGGGGGGGCTCGCCACGCTGGAAAGTGCACGCTGTGGCGAATCGATTGACGACGACGATAAGACGGGCGACTCGACTCGCGTTCATCACTTCAACACTTCAACAACATTGTACATACGATACGCGTTCATCACCGATATACAACCACCGTCCGAGTGACTCGGTCAAATTTTATAAGTGGACGAAATCGGCTACGCAATCGTCAGCATCGTGAGTGTGTTTCAAGATGTTACGGGACGTGCTTGAAAATGTGAAGCGCTCTTCGTTCATCGAAGGTTCCGAGAGATGTGAAGTCTTCGCTCCCGCCGAGAGTGAGGCCGCACTCGAAACCTTAAGAAAGCTCGAGTTGTAATAACTTCTGCTGCAGGCCACTTCTTGGGCATGATCTAAGAATGGTGAGTTAGCGTTGTATTTATTTGTAGCCGATTAGTATTGCTTGTCATATTTAAATTGAGATTCAAATTCGATCCGACGGTCCTCGTTCACGGGTCACTCTTAGCCGTTGGATCTTGGCGAGGGGTGAGGGGGTTGTCCGAAGTCTACTTATCAAAGTCGGCTTATTCAAACGGAGATTCAATTTCGATCGGACGGCTCACATTCATGTGTTACTCCGAGCCGTTGGATCCACTCGTACCGTTTGACGTTACACTCAAATTTTGCATTTTTAACATCTAGAGTCTGCCAAAATAAAAGTTACGACCACTCGCTGCACCCTACGCGACGCCCACTCCGCGACGTCCCGGCAGTCGAGCTGCGGTTGAACCGTTTAACAACCTCGTCACCGACTGTCGGACACCATTTTTTGAGAACGTTCGCCACCCGAGTACAACATTTTTCAAAATATCTCCTCGATGTCGTCTCTCGCAACCACCGTGGTAAGCACCAACCGTGTCGTGGAAATTATGACAACGTTATTTTTCGACCGTTTTTACGATCTTCTCCCCGTCTCCGCGTTCAGTTTGCTAGCGATGGTGTGCAGCACGTTCGCCGAGGAGGTCCGGCGCTGCGTTCGCGCAACCGGACTGCGAACCAGGCCGCTTCATTTCCCGCACTTTTTGCAAACCGAAGCTTTATTTCGGTTTATGCTGGACCATTTCCCACCTAGGTATATGTGTGGGCCACGAGTTTACGAACACAGGTTCAGAGGCGCGATCGACGGCATTTGCCGCTGTCCGCACGCCGACGACAGCGACCGCCGCTGGGAGCCCGACGACGGGTATACGTTAATGGAATTAATGGTCACGCACAACGAACATAGGAGGCGTTATATCCCCGGTACAGAGGCTTCAATCAGTCAGCAGATGTTCAACTTTTACTTCGGGCCACGAGTTTACGACAGCGACCGCCGGTGGGAGCCCGACGACGGGTATACGTTAATGGACTTGATGGTCACGCACAGCGAACATAGGAGGCGTTATATCCCCGGTACAGAGGCTTCAATCATTCAGCAGCTGTTCAACTTTTACTTCACCCGAGACTTCGTCATAATTGACTGAGGATCTAGATAGCTACAGAACGTCCTATCTGACGGTAATAATACGATTAAAAAGGACAACGTCTCGTGTTTTACCAAGCGAATTTGCACTGTGTTTTGTTGTTTTATCCTATGCGAATTGCGCTCTCCAGTGGCCTTGCCTAGCGGTTAATACGATGTGCATAGTTCGTCAACACATAAGTCTGGCATGCGTTGTACCCATCTCTTTCGTCTGCTGCGAAAACCTGCAGGTTACGACACACGTCCTCCGACAAAGGGCAACCTTTTTCTAAGGCTAGTTGCAGACATTCGAGGTGATTGTTGCGATATGCTTGGTATGTAATCTCCTCAAAGTCATGAGGACACCCGTTCTCTAAAAGATACCGGAGACATTCCACCGAGCCCGCTTCACTCGCTTGCACACACGTGAACTTGTCGCAGCACCCGCGCTCATTAAAGTAGGTCAGGCATTTCAAGCGGCTCTGCTTCGCCGCCAGATGAGGCAGTAACTGTCTGTCGAGTGGTGTTTCTAACACCTCCAGAACCGGCAGAAGGTCCGGTCGATCCAACCTCAGAATCTCATCCTGCCAAAACTCCTTTATTTCTATGGCGTATCGAGGACTTGCCGACGTTATGGTCCACCGTACCATGTTGAGACTGCTGACCAACTCACTCGGACGCAACGTGCGATGCGCCTTCAAAGTTACCCGAGCTGCACGACAAGTCATCTTTAGAAGCGTTAGTTCGATCTCGGTGAGACGCAAGTCAAAGGTGTGCACAAACCACCACAACTCGTCGAAGTTCATTCCGTGTCGACAGAACGTCCTATCTGACGGTAATAATACGATTAAAAGGACAGTGTTTCGTGTTTCGCCTAGCGAACTTGCAGTGTGTCGAGCAATACGTTCGGACCCGAGAGGGTTTAGGGTTTCGCCGTCGATCGATAGCTTGCGATCGAATCGATCGACGACCTCGAGACGGAACACTCATCTCACCACCTCTAACGTAAACCCTATAAAAAAAACTGTTTGGAATTTTTTCTGTTAAACTTCTCACACTCACAGGCTGTGACGTATTCGAAAAAACTTCACACCGCCTCGTCGAAAATGCCTGTTAATTTCCGTTCTGCACTCAACCGGGGCTTACAGCAGCAAGGCCTGCGTCCACCCGTATGGTACTTTACGGCCACGCAGCGTCAATGGTGGCAAGCGACACTCCGGGTCGACCCGTATCCCCTGGTGACTTCGTGCTTGTGTTTCTCAAAAGCGGCGGCAAAGGAAAATGCTTGCGAGCAGTTTCTACAGGCTCATCCGGAACTGTCGCAACCGTCCGAGCGGGTTGTTGAGTCGACCCCGTGGAGCCGCATCTTGAACGGGCCACCGGAGGGGTTTGTCCACCTTGTCAGGCAGCGGTTCCTCGAGGTGCGTCCTGGAGTTGGCATCGACGACTCGCACGTTCGTGAAGACCGCCTCTCATCATGGCGGTGTGTGTGTGTGCGCAGCTAGATCTCGAGGCTGTGCTAACGTGTCTGTGCTTCTCGGCCGCGAATGCTCAGCAGCGGTCCGCGCGTGAGTAATCGCCACTAAATTTACGGGTTGAGCGAGTGTATTTTTTCTTGGCTGCATGCATGTCATAAAAAAACAAGTCCGCGACTCAACAAGGTTTGTACAGAGAGATCATTCATTTAGCAGCCGTCGCGTTGGCTTCACCCAAAAGGAATTGGCGGCGATTGCGCATCCCAAGAGGACAGATTCGCAGTCGACAATTCATGAAACAAGCTTCCGAGGCCGTTTTGCTCACCGAGCATTTGTTCACGTAAAAGTTCGAAAAAAGCGAAATCGTCGCGATAGATGCCGCTAGTATATAAACAGATGTAGCGGGGACACTTCCGGTCCAAAGGTACCACGCAACTATCATTCGAAAAAAAGACAGTGCGCATATACGTCGCGGTATTGTTTCCCATGTAACTCTTTTCGTCAGTCACCATACATTTGAGAATATCGCCGGCCGTTTTGTTCCTCACCCACACCGCTTCGTCGACAACGACCAGTAGAGACTGCATCAGACGATCGTATGCCGACGTTAACTGATGGCCACCGGTGACTTCGAAGTAGTGAGCTTGACCGACTAACATGCCGAGAAATTCGACCAACGCGTCCCCCCCCCGACCACCGACGTCCCGGCAAAAAACGAGCGCGCTTCCGGGCTTCCGGTTGGGATTTTGAGTTATGTCGGCGAACCAGTCGAAGGTCCACTTGTAAACGACGTGATCGCCCCGACACAAATCGAGCAACAACGCCTTCCACAAACTGCAATCGCCTTCAGGTTTCAGACCAACGGGCCAACCGCGCCACAGATTGAACTTGCTTTGTGTCGCCAACTCGCCAGCGTCACCGGGGACGAATTCGACGTCGTAGTACCGTTTCGCTAAAGAATGTTGCAACCATTCCGCGGCGCTATCCTTAGTCTCGATCTTTTTCTTCCAATAGATCGAGCCATCACCGTTTAACGCTTCCTCCTCGCGTTCCACGATTAGTTTATTATCGGAGGTGCAATGAAATTCGAGAAAGACCTTCGCGGCCATAAACTCGACGGGTCTGTTGCGGTCGGGAGGAGAGCGTGCGATGAGAGTCTTTCCATTGTAACATACGATGGAATATTCTCGGTTAAACTCCCCAACCTTTTCGGGGGGTAAATTCACCCGGGCGTCGCGTATAGCGTTTCTCACGTAGAGATTTTCGATCATTTTCGTGGAATCCGTGATCATGTAGAACTTGCATCTCTCATCATGGGTGTTATTCGTGTTATTCGAGATGCGAGGAGAGTACACAAAATCACCCACGCCGATGGGACCGAAAGTGACGTCGTCGCCCGCCGGTGCGTTCGCCATCGTCGCGTTCTCGTCGGCGCGTCGACGAACGGGCCTAACAAAAAATTCAGCGAGGGTTCGCGATCGCGTGAACAACCGTGGGTGATGAGTGTCGACTTCAGCAGCGGTCGCGTTTGGAAGTGTCGTTCGTTACGCGAAAAATGATCGCGTCGTATGTCTTTATACATGTGTATCTTCGTCGAAGTGAAACGCGAACCGGACCGCTGCCACCACTTCGCGCGCATCGCAAACACACCACCCCGCGATACAACCGAAACGCGCCCGCAAGAACAGCCATGCACACCCTCCGCACCTATTTCGCTCGCGCTTCCGACTCCCCACCACCCACCGATCTCGCGAACGTTCGAACGGTGGCCAGAGAGGAAGCCAGAGAGGAAGCCAAACGCATCGCCGACTGGACCGCCGCCGCTCGAGAGCTTTTCGTCAGAGCCAAAGAGGGAGCCAAGAACCGCGACATCGATTTCGCGCTACCCTCCCCGGATTTCCTCGCGGATCTGGCCGAAGCGCAGAAGGGACGCTGCGCACTCACCGGGTTGCGCATGCTTCCGAGACAGCCCGCGAAGTGCGAGGGGCTACCATCCGACGAGTGTTGGCGCCGTTTCGCGCCCTCCGTTGATCGCATCCGCTCCGACGGCCATTACACCCGAGACAACGTGCAGCTCACCTGCGTCTTCGCCAACGTCGGCAAAGCCGAAGCCGACGACGCCAGCTTCAAGCGTTTTCTGAGAGGTCTAGCCCCGGATCCGACCGACGAGCATTCGGACGTCGCCGAAACGATTTCTCTACGTCCCCCGAAGCGCAAAGCTCCGACCCGCGGTGACGTCGTCAAGCGCAAGCGAGAGGTGGCGCTTCTTCAATGCGACGCTAAGGAAAAACGTATCAAACTTTCCATGTCTAAACTGGAACGCGAGCATGTAGTCGAGAGTACGCGGAGTTTGACGACCGAATCTGTAAAAAAGGAAAGTCGCGAAGTACTCGACATCGCGGTCGAGACCACACCGAGTTCGGAGAGTCGAGACGGATGGGATCAAATCAAGGCGAATCTCAAACCGGTGGCAGCGTTTGTGCATCGGTTCTTGAATATGCCGCTGCCAGCTTTTCGAGCGTGCAATCCGATCACGTCCAAAAACTTGTACAACCTATTCTTCTGCTGTTACGGTCATTTACCGACGGCCACTTTTATCACATCGAAAGCGTTTGGAAAAGAATTCAACGAGATTCTGATCGGCACGAAAAAGAAACCTCGAACGGTGGACGGGTTTCCCGTGATGCAAGTAAACATAAAGGTGCCAGGAGCAGGTGACACGAGAGGTAGACGTTTTGGGAGTTTGGAGAATTGCCGGAAGGCCTTTGAGGACTGGGCACAATCTTCTTGCGCCGAAATGTGGGAGGCACCTTGCAACGAAAACGCGATTCAAACTGATTCAGCACATAAGAGCGACACGATTCTCGCGCCACTTCGTAGTGGATGAGACACATATACCACGCACGGATTCTTGCGGATACCTCTCATTTGTGAGAGTTGTGGTAATACGACGATGATCTGCGCCGTTGGATCTTGCGTGCACGCCCGTTTCAAGGTTTGGTATGCTTGAGAGTGCGAAGTAGCACATACGAGGCAAACAGGATCCCGACATTTTCGGAATTTGACAAAACTGTTTTTACTGTTTAAAATAACCGACGGTCCGTGTTCACGGGTTGCTCTGAACCGTTGGATCTTTGGATGAAAGCTGGTTGAAATTCTTTTATTGAGTCGGCATCTTCTTGCTATATCCCAAAACGATCCGACGGTTCTGAGTCACGGATCGCTCCGAGCCGTTAGATTCTTCGTCCCGACCCTTAAGTATGTGTCCCCGCCGTCCCGTTCGCTCGCCATCTCCGCCTTCTTCGTCTTTCGTTCTTCCGAACGACGAACGACGAACGACAAAGACTCTCTCGGAAAATTCTCGAACACGATACTCGCGATCGATGTAGCGCAAGCGACCCGCGCAGCTTGCATGACTCTTATCAAGTCGGTGTGTTTATACACTTCCAATTTTCGATCCGACGGTCCTTGTTTACGGACTGCTCTGAGTCGTTAGATCTTGTGACGCTGATTGACCCCACACCTCACAGGGCGTTCGGCCGAGTCCGCGCGTCATCTCTCTCGTCACGGCGAAATTTGCGGGAAATATTTTTTGAAATGAAAAGTTTTGTGTCTATACTGACGACACTATAATCTATTTACGCGAAAAGCAGAGGCTCGTCCGAAGGATCCGACGGCCGTCGTCGACGGCTCTTTCGTGACCGCCCGATCGACAAACGATAGACCGCGAGGTCGACATGTCGCGCGACGAGACGAAAATAATCTATTTAAGCGAGAAGTGCAGGGTCTCCGGTCCTCGACTTGTCGCATGATGTTTCGTTTTCTCGACATGTCGCGTGACGACACAAAATATATCTATTTACGTGAGAAGCAGAGACCCTCTCGAGAGAATCGGACGGTCGTCGTCGACTATTCATTCGTGACCGTCCGATCGGCGTTCGTTTAGCTTTTCGTGCAATCGATGCCACGTCACCGCGCTATTTTACTTTACCTTAAGAAATTCATACCCCTTATGACCCTTATTAAGTCGGTGTATTTATACACTTCAAACTTTTCGATCCGACGGTCCTCGTTCGTGGGTTGTTCTGAGTCGTTGGATCTTGTGTGCACGCCTTTCGATAAGTTCGATCCGACGGTTCCTGTTTAACGGGCTTCCCCGGACCGTTGGATTTGTTTGTGTGCATGATCTATTCACATACAACTTAGAACACACCGGACATACCGACATAAAAAATCATGTTGGTTGGGTTCGGGCTTTTGGTCGAACGACCACCCCCTCTCCTTTTTTTTTGTTCCCAAACATCATGTCGGTCTGTCCCGTATGTCCTTCCCTTACATCTACTTCTAGTAAACTTTATTAGATACTAAAGATGTATCTAATAAAGTTTACTAGAAGTAGACGTAAGGGAAGGTAGCCATTCGATCAAATGTGAGAGAGAGAGGGGACGCGTCCGATTGAAATGGGTGCGCGTCGCACCGATCGATGGTCTTATATATGTGTACCCACAATCAAGTTTTGGCGATGTTCCGATCGTACGTTTCTAAACCTTTATCACGTGACAGAGGTTTCTATATAGAGAGACATTCTTGAACGGTTATTATATATAGAGCAAACCCACTCTTCGAAATGGCCGTATTTTGAAATAGAAATTGTTCAAAAGCTCAAACGGGGGGGGTGCGCGTTCGATCGAAGTAGCGCGCGACGCGCGTTTCGATGGTGGCATTTTTTAATGAGATGCAAAATCGATCCGACGGGTTTCCATCACGGAATGTCCCGAGCCGTCGGATTGGTTTGTATGTATGATCTATTCACATAAAAACTTAGTTTAACATACTGATAGCAAACATACCGATACGCGGGCGACAGGTCTTTTCACACTCGACTATCACCGTCGTCGTCGTCACATCACCACCACTTTTTCACAAACGATAAAAATCTACGAGTATCTCTGGTTTACGTCTCTTATTCATTGCAAGGCGGCGCGAGTACCGTGTTGATGTTATGCGCTGGATCAACTTGAACCCCATTTTCATCAAAAGGCAACTCCCACATGTCGACAGACGACGAATGTGTGTATTGCTCGAACGCCTTCCGGAAATTCTCCAAACTCCCAAAGCGTCTGCCTCTCGCTTCATACGCGCCCGGTACCTTTATGTTCGCTTGCATCGCGGGAGTCCCGTCCACCGTTCGAGGCTTCTGTTTCGTGCCGATCAGAATCTCGTTAAAGTCCGTGCCAAATCTCTTCGGAGTTATGAATTTGGCTGCTGGTAGATGACCGTAATTGCGGAAGAATAGGTCGTGTAGTTTTTCGGACGTGATCGGATTGCATGCTTGAAATTCTGCCACCGGTACATCCAAGAACCAATGTACAAAGTCCTCCACCGGTTTAAGACTCAACTTGCGTTGATCCCATCTTGCGTTTTCGAGTACGGCGGAATCGGGTGCTGACGCGGGGTCGTAGTTCGTGATGTCGATGACGTGCAACAGTTCATGCAACAGGCGCCGGATACCGAGGTTATTCGCACTCTTCATTTGCTGCCTCATGCGAACCCACCAAGCGCGGTCCTTCAAATACTTTCCCGTCGGTTGAAAACAGAAATCGCGGCGCGCTTTACCGGTCACCTCAGTTACGCGTTTTTCATTCGTGCCTTTGATGATCCGAAAAAAAGTGTCGGTAAATTCCGTCTCCTTGCCTTTGTAGGTCTTCGAGGTTCTTGTGTTGGTAGCCATCCCTCTTAAAATGCCGGTGACTTCGTGATTGCCGGCGTACCCCGCTTCGTTCAAGAACACCAACAACGAGTCGCACATTGCTCCGTTGAAATGACTCACAATATCTTGCGTTCGAGTGCCAGTATAGTAGTGCGCTTCCCCGACGCATGCCGACAACATCTCCACCATCGTATCGAGGCCGACACCCTCCTGTTTGCAAGAATAAATAGTCGTGTCACCAAACGCGTTTTGTGCAATACAAGTATCAACTATTATCACGACAACAGATTCATAGCGACGATGTTATGCAAAGGACCTTTTTCGCACATTCGATTCGCGACTCACCTCTTTGCCGCCGAACATCAGCATTGCACCCGCTGATTTCTCCATCGGTTTCTGGAACATGTGCGCCATCCATTTTTGCGTGTACTCGAAGAGAGCGTCGCAGTCTCCGCATAGATCTTTCACCAGATCCCAAAAAAGAGAACAATCGCCTTCGGCGTTTGGCTCGACCCCCCATCCTTGCCACAAGTTGAGTATACCGCGATCTTTCGCCGAGGTATCACCCGGTAAAAACCTTGCGCAGTCATATTGGTTAGAGTTGGCGTTGTGCAACCAAGCGTCCGCATTTCTAACGATAGCCCATATGGGCTTATCTGTCAATTGATTAGTGCGCTCATCGCGATAAAAGCCGTCTTGAACTTTGGAAATATCTCGCTGTAGCATCTCTTTGAACGTGTGATAACTGACGAATCGCATAGCTTTTGCAGGTGGGTCTTTCAACATACCCACGGCCATCTTTCCACCGTGAAGGACCGCCGCGTACTTGTCGTTGTAGTCGTCGAGTATCTCCTCCGGTAGGAGATGTGCGGAAGCGATGTGCGACTCGACCGATGTATAGTTATTGTTGGTGATGTTGATCTGGGGGGCGTAAATCAGATTGATGACGCCCGGGTTGAATGAGCGCAGATTTTTCGGACACAAGCCGCAATCCGAGTGGCGGCAGGATACGGTGAACTGGCCTTCCTGGCTGACACGGAATGAGAGCGGCTCGCCGCTATCTGGACATCGTTTTTCGGAGTTCAAAAAGCGCAAGACGTCGGTGATCTGCTCCGGAGCGTCTTCCCGCTTGCGTTTGAGTACGCCACCGACGACGTCTTCGGGAGACAGTTTGTAAATTCGACTGGAGGGGGTCTTGTCCGCCATAGAGGTGCTGTGGAACTCGAGTTGATCGCGCGTGTTCTGGTCTCGATCGCGGATCTCTTGAGTGACTTCTTGCCCCTCGCCGGTGTCCCCGCACAGCGGTGCGAAGTAATCGCTAGAATCGGAGCGGTTCTCCTTCACGGCTTCCTCGCCGCACCGTATGTACACATCGCGTAGATAGTGCACTCCGAGGTTAGGCCGTTTTTTTCGAGAAGCGGCCCACAACGCGTTGAAACTCCCAAAGCCGATGGTGTTTTGCGCAAGTTTTCGAGCTCGCGGGAAAATTGATTTATTTCCGGCCGCTATCATCGCGATAGCTCCGATGATTGGCTTGATTTCAGCCACCCAGATATCACGGGCGGGGGCGGTGTGAGCGAGGAGAGAATCGATGACTTTGGCGGTCTCGATGATATTTTCGTATCGCGGCGCGTCGTCGTCGGGACTCTGATCGTGCGTGTCGTCGTCGTCCGCATCGTCATCGTCATCGTCATCGTCAACACGCGCGGGTGATGGCGGTTCGCGCGAAGTGTCGGAGGGAAGCGGTTTAGAGAGAAGAGTCGCCAAGCTAGAGTCGTCCCGATTTTCGTCGCCTTCCTCCATCGCGTCCGTCTCGTCGTCTCGCCAGTCTTCGGGCGTAGCACCCGTCGCGATGTCGCCATCTTCCGTGGTGGTCGTCGTCGTCACCGTCGTCACCATCGTCGTTGGGTCGTCGTCGACACGCGAGGATGTTGGTGTTTCGCGCGAAGTGTTTGAGGGAGCGGGCGCCGATTGAAGAGCCGTCGTCAAGATAGACGCGAACGAAACCTTCTTGAAGAGAGTCATGGCCTCCGCTTTCAGTTCCGCGGTGGGGTAGGCGGCCGGTTTTTTGTCTTTGCACGAGGTTTTGTCCCAGCACTGCACGAAAATGTCACCAGTCTCTTCGAAAGTGACGTACACCGGCTGCTTCATTTGGCTGTGCGGGTCCGGTAGAAATGGGCACTTCTGCGAGTCGACCCGTACTAGCACGTTGCGGTGAGTTTGGTCGTATTCGAGCTTAGACCATACCACCAGATTCTTGTACGGGAAAAGCGCGGAATTCTCGTCTGCCAGTTCGAAGACCCGTTTCGCGATCGGCTCCATTCCGCTCCGAAGCTTCTCGGCGATGACACCCTCCGAGGCCGAAGACGATTTTTTGCGGGGGGCGCCGGCGGTGTTCGACGCGGTCCCCTTCCGTTTCTTACCGCTGCGTCGCGCGGTGGAAGTCGCGAGGCCGGGGGCTTGGTCCGTGAGCAGGTCCAACTTCACTTTCATCTCGTCCGGGGAGACGTAGGACGCCATGTAGTTGGGAAACGCGTCGGCGAAACCATCCTCGTACTTGTGCGGAATTCTTGTGATGGTGTTTTTCTCGAAGTCCACCTCCACGGGATAGAATGTCCGCTCCTTCTCGGGATCGAGTTTGGCTTTGACCATGAGCGGCAAGCGCATAGGGCGCCAGCTGCTGTAGATATTGTTGTCCAAAAAGCTTTGCAGCGCACCCTCCGAATTCCGCTTGCAGTACTTCTCGAACTGTATAAACTCGGCGGACGCCATAAACACCTTTTCGATCGCGCCGTTGAGCTTTTTGCCTTCCTTGAGATGATTCGACAAGTGGCCGAGACCGGTGAGCACGAGATGAAAGCTGGTTTTCTTGCCCTTGGACGCGTCCGTGATGCGCCATAGTTCTCGAAACTTGGTGTCGTTTTTGTCGTTCAGAATGGACGATCGCTTGACGGTGGCGCACTTCTTTTTCAGCGCGATCTTCGCGGAATGGATGTAAGTTCGTAAAAGAGCCACCTTCTCCTCATCGTTCATGGCGAAGTCGATGTCGATGTCGACCACGAAACGCACGCGATGCTCCTCGCGTAAGACTTCGTACCATCGATTGATCTTCTTCTTTTCGAAGTCGCATAACAGAGCCATGCGTGCGAACGTCGCGTGATCGCGAACGGAGGTCCACACTTTGGCCCCGGTGTTTTCTAGGCCGTTCTTCGCGTACGCATCAAAGTCGTAGGCGAGGCATAACGCGTGATGATGTCGGTCCGCGTATTTCTCGAGTTTGGTTTTGGCGAAGGTCCCGTCAGGTGCCTTGCACCGGAAGACGGCCATACGGAGTTCGTCATCGGGCGATGCCGCCGAGGAGGTGGGTTTCACGTGCAAGGTGAAGTCGCACTTGTTGTATTTCGAGGAAATTTCGTCGCGGAATTTGTCGAGCTCGACGACCACGGTGGGAGGGTGATCATTTCGCGCGTCGTCGACGTCGTCGGGCGGCGGGGCGGCGTCCGCCATTGTCGCGTTTTTGTCGGTCGACGGACGGGCCTACTGTACGAAAAAACTGACTGATTATCGGAGTTCGCGGTTTCGTGAGTGTTCAGCGGTCGCGCTTCGAATTCATCGGCGGTTGCGCGTTTTGAATTCGTCGGCGGTCGCGGTTTCGTGAGTGTTCGATGAATGGGAGACGTTCGCGTCGCTAATATACGAAAAAAATATTCGACCACGACGGCGGAACGCGAGCGGGATGATGCGGGGTGTGATTGACGTCGCCGACCCGCCGAGCAATTCGGAATCCGACCGTCTACGACGACGGAGTGACGACGATTCGGTCGATTTTATTTATTACGGGTGTATCATACGACATACGATCGGTTAGTGGGCCATGGCGTTCTGAGAGCTTTGCCCTTCTCTTCAAAGTAATTGTTTTATCATTATTATCATACGACGAGGCGCTCGATCGCTATGTCATGCATCGCGCTCTCTTCTCGCTCGGAAATAAGTTTTCCAGACCGCGGACCAGTCGTTCGTATCTCCCCGATCGCTCAGAATCTTCAACGTCAAGTCGACGGAGCTACCGATTACCGTTCGATCGTACAACCGCGAATGGTGGTATGCATTTATACGTACAGACTCGATCACTGTATCTATATATATATTACTTTTGCTACCTATATTCCCAGGAGTCAAAAGATGATAATATTTGAGAGGCGTGGTGCATCATTGGATGGCTCGGTAAATTCGTTCAAGAAATCATTCTGCCTGTCTATGTAAAGCTCCAAACTAGACTGGAGGAAACAGCGTCTCCGAAACTTGAGGCGTGTATATATTCCACGTGCGCGAGCCGTAGACTCGTCTATATTTTAACCGCGTAAGTTGTATAATATCAACTTTATCTCCTCGGAAGTCAATGAAATGTAGGTACAATTCTCGCGTATACGTGTAACTTTGTTGTGATTGGGATATTTTTCAAGCTCCTTGATTAAATCGGAGTAAAATCCGTCGTTGCAACCGTTCTTTCGACTGACACCGATAATATAGATGGAGGTATTTTCGTGGTATCTATATTGGCTAAATTCCCTCGTCAGCACCCGTCCACCACCAAGCATCAGACATACGGTGGGAAATGAGAAAAAGATGCGATTCGTCATCGCACCCGAAAAACCATCAGCGAGACGCCCGTCGGGCCCGTCGGCACAGTAGTCGTGCGAATACAATAATCCCGTCATGATGGCTGGCTGAGAAAATGTAACCACAATCACCGGTATGCCCACATGATAATTCGCAGGTATGGCCATGCATAACCGAGATACCATTTTTTTGTCAAAAAGAGTCGATGCGTAGTTATTGGAGGCCTGCAACACTCCATCCGGCTTTTTCGTGATCAGTTTCGTAATGACTATCTTTTTGACGAATGCCCCGTTATCAAATAAAAACCGTAACACTCCCCGCAATCCGGCGGTGTAATTGCTGTAAGACTTCTCGACGTCGTCAAAATAACCATCACCATCCCATTGAAGTACCACGTTCTTCTTAGCGATTTGTTGCTTAAGATCCTGGATGTTGTTCAAGGTATCGAGCATACAGCCCGAGAGATGCGCGTCAAATTGCACGTTCTTGGTAGACGGTAAATTTTCTACAGGATTGCTTCCAAGTGTGTTGTTGCACAGCGACGCGTAATCTTGCTGCTCCATACCGGAGCCCCATCCTTTAAATTGTAGCACCAAAACGTTGCTCCTATCTTGTAAACCGTCTCGGTTAAAGCTGGCATTTAGAATGCTGAATATAGAATGTGAACGGGTATTCATGTGTGTCGCGTCGCTAATGGGTTTTTGATATATCGTTGTAAACTCGGTCGGCGGCGGCGGTCCATCTCCAGGCGGCAAATGTAGCGTGCATTCATGTACGGTCATTACATTATCGCAGAAAACGTTGAAGGGGTTCGTCTCCGGCGTAAATGCGCCGTACGTCGGGGTGAAGCTTGAAGGATCGCTTCTGAATGGTGGCGATTGGAGTTTTTTCGGTGCGTCATCGGACTTTACAAACTGCATCGACATCTTAAATACGTTATTACACGGTTACGACATCGCGGTATTTATGGCCATCGGCTTGCTTTGATACGCTTTCTTCGACATCGTAACCGCTCCGCGAAGAGCTCGGTCGCGCGATGTCGGTTACGCTACGCGAACGACGGCGAAAATATAGATGCAAAAAAATCACACGGTACGCAAAGATGGCTCACAGACTTTTTACAGGCCGAGAAATCTGTGGTGCAGAGAATGGTACTCACTTAAGAAATTCGTATCGCGGAGCGGGGAGGCTAGGCTCTCCGATTGACCGATCATCTGTAAACTATTCGGTGCAACACCCGTATCTTATATACATATGTAGAGACGTGTAATAATGCTCTGTGACTATGTCACTAATCCGAATCGTAACCCCGCATTTCACCCGGTTGTTTTAGATCCAAAAATTCGATAGATCCGAATCGAGACCGCTTCGAGTGGAATGGACGCGAATCCGGACGGAATGGATGGCAAAATATTCAGCGGGTGTATTTACGCGAATCCGATCCTTCCCGGTGAATGCGCGACGATCCTCGATTTGACGATCGACGAATTGCAATCGATGCGGCTCGTCGATTTGCCCATTTGCGTGGAGCACGGAGGTCCGAAGCGCGGTCGAGTGGTCGCGCAGCGCACAGACCCGACGACCGGCCACACCGTCGTGGATTTCACGCTCGATCCCGGCGTCACGGCGAACGCGTTGCGGCAGCTCGCCACGACGGGGCGGTTGCGCGATCTCAGTCTGTGCCATCACTTGATACCCATCGATGTGGAAAACACCCGCGTCGAGCAATGGCGCAAGGTTCGATGCAAGTTCGATTTCGCCGCGACGGCTTTTTGTGTTGCATCCGGTTTTTTCGAATGACGGCGACGCAGAGTGGGGGAGGAGGAGGTGGCGACGAGCAGGTACCCATCGAGATAAGTCTGTGCAAACGCGGAGGACGGCCGGGTACGCATATCAGTAAAGTCCCCGTATCAGCATCGGCGAGCAACTATATATACCCACCGGAAAACCTTCGGAGAGCGAAAATGGCGACGGCGAACTGCGCGAAAGACTCGACGGCGATGGCATCGACGACGGCAAGAACTACCGAGGTCGCCGAGGCGAACACCGCGGCGAATCGCGGATGCGAAGCGACAGCGGTGATACCGAACGCGAATGAGAGTGCCCCGGACTCGTCGGTGAAGCAAGTCGGCGAAGACGCCGCCGGCCGTATCGGCGAACTCATCTCTTCGGCAAAAGGAGCCGATGCCGTACGCACATTCGTCGAGATGCTCCCGGAGAATTATCGCGCGGATTTCGGAGAGATCGCCACGTACTTTATGCAGAACGCCATCAGCGATCGAAGTCGCCGCGAATCCACCGAGCAAGAACGCGATCACCTGAAAGAGGTGAGATCCTAAAGGATGACTTTGAGAGCGCTTAAAGGAGCGAGGACGTGAATGCGCTTTGCGGGTTTCGCAGGAAAACGAATGCAGATGGAAAGAGATGGCGTCGGAACTGGTCGACGTCTTCGATAATATTTACCATCAATATCTCGGGGAACGTATGTCGGATACGACGAAAGTGGATTTCGCTTCGAATTTGCAGACGAATCCGAGAGTGATGGCGAATCTTAAAAATATGCGCGCGGCGGAGGCCGCCATCTCGGCGCAGCGTTCCGCGAATGTCACCCTGTCCGAAATTCGGCATCGCGACGAGACCGTGGCGCGGATGAATAACACTCTGGAGCAATACGAGAGTTGCGTCGCGAATATGAGCCACTCCGGAACGCGCGCCATGGCGACGAAGCGCGTGCGCTTCGACGGTGCCGCGGGAGTCGGCGCGGCGGATCCCGCGCCGCCGATCGAGGTCGCGGCGTCGAATACGAAAATGGCGCGGTTGGCAGGCGAGCGGGCGGAACCGACGCGACACGATTCTCGTCGCCTCGCGCTTCCTCCCGCTTTGGCGTCGACGTTGAGCTCGTACGATACCGCGTGCGGCGTCGGGAGAGTGACCCCCACCGATTACGAACATCTGAACGAGCCATCGCGTCGCCTCGGTGGTCCGC
Source organism: Cymbomonas tetramitiformis (assembly GCA_001247695.2). Classification (NCBI taxonomy): domain Eukaryota; kingdom Viridiplantae; phylum Chlorophyta; class Pyramimonadophyceae; order Pyramimonadales; family Pyramimonadaceae; genus Cymbomonas; species Cymbomonas tetramitiformis. The sequence goes on from LGRX02000063.1 coordinate 26,333, forward strand.
GAGCTCCTCTTCCCTGATGAACGTCGCGATTGATTTTGTCCATCGCTCGTTGCACGACCGTCATCACGGGCTCGACTTCGCGCCATCCCACACCGGGAACCTGAGAGTTTTACAACATGTAATCGCTTTACGATCGCGCGAATGTTTTCTGTGTGTGAGATTGATACCGAGCGATCACCGCACCTCTACGAATTGCGTCCACTCGCTGCAACCAGATAACACTGCCCGCACGTGCTTGGAATGGTCGGCATGCAACTCGCGGGCGTAGAATACTCCGGGCTTCGGACAGTAACTCAATAACGGGTCCCCCTGCTCGCGAATGCGATGTTGACACACCCGACGACGTGAGATTTGATCAGATTCAATCTTTGACGACGTCGATAACGATTATTACGCGCTCGCGCACCTACCTTGTTAAACCATCGCATGAATGAACCTTTATTACTCCACACGACGTCGATTTGGTCGTCGTCGTCGTCGCACGTGTTCGTCGTTTTCACACCACAATTTCGTGTCTCCCTGTCCTCCATGGCGCACGGCGCCATCACCGCGTATACACCCGTTTTTTTGACGACCGGAAGCGGTGTCTCCGTCGACGTTTTCTCGATCGCCGTTATCGCCGACATTGATCCTCTTCCCCGATGAAAGTCGTGATTGATTTTGTCCATCGCTCGTTGCACGGCCGTCATCACGGGCTCGACTTCGTGCCATCCCACACCGGGAACCTGAGAGCTTTACAACATGTAATCACTTTACGATCGCGCGAATGTTTTCTTTGTGTGAGATTGATACCGAGCGATCACCGCACCTCTACGAATTGCGTCCACTCGCTGCAACCAGATAACACTGCCCGCACGTCCTTGGAATGGTCGGCATGCAACTCGCGGGCGTAGAATACTCCGGGCTTCGGACAGTAACTCAATAACGGGTCCCCCTGCTCGCGAATGCGATGTTGACACACCCGACGACGTGAGATTTGATCAGATTCAATCTTTGACGACGTCGATAACGATTATTACGCGCTCGCGCACCTACCTTGTTAAACCATCGCATGAATGAACCTTTATTACTCCACACGACGTCGATTTGGTCGTCGTCGTCGTCGCACGTGTTCGTCGTTTTCACACCACAATTTCGTGTCTCCCTGTCCTCCATGGCGCACGGCGCCATCACCGCGTACACACCCGTCTTTTTGACGACCGGAAGCGGTGTCTCCGTCGACGTTTTCTCGATCGCCGTTATCGCCGACATTGACGACGGTATCGGCGCGTATAGGTATATACGGTCTCGGCGAACGCGCGTAGTAGGCATATATATATATACTTCGTACATATATATTATACAATTTCGATCAATCGACGTTTTCGTTTTCGAGTTACGCGTTTGTAAATGTTCGCGAACATATTCGCCCGCGCTCGATGATAAATGCGAGGATCCATGGAGTGCTCGCACAGCACCTCCAATAAAGCGTGACTCGACAGATCGTCGCGTCGATCGGCGGGTACCAGCAAACACGGCACCGGCATCACGCGTGCCGCGCCCGAGTCTCTCAAGCGACGGAGCACTCCCCCTGCTCGTCTGCAGAGTCCCATGGCGGAGTGCGTTAATTGCTCGGCCGAGCATCGAACGTGGCATTCCCGCGCGCATATGTCGGCGAGATACGTGACGTACCGGCGCGACCTCAAAACCACCGCCGTGGCCGCGAGCACACCCTCCGCGAACCGCCTGCACTCCCGAATGTGCGCTGGGCTCGGAATCGCGGATGCCTGGATCGGCGGGGGAAAGGCCGCGGCGATCCAATCGGCGTCGTCGTCGCCTCTCGCGGACGAGCTTTCTCGCAACCACAGAAAAAACACCGAAAGCACCGATTGCACCAATCGTAGTCTGGTGAAAAGATCGGCGTGCTGGCCGGGCAGGTACGCGTCGTCGTAACAGCACCAAGCGTATCCCGGCAATTCGGATCGCGCCGTACCGACCTTCACTTGATGATGCGCCTGAGAAAACGAACGCGCGATCAGTCGTAAATCGATCGTCGTAATAATTAAATAGACAAAAAACGAGAGATGTAGCGTAGAGACAGAAACGGCCACCTCGTCCAAGCGGTATACGAAATACCGTATCGCGGCGCGCAACACGTCGAACAACGGAAGTCGCGCGTACGATCGCGAGTCGAGGTCATTCGAGCCGTGAATGTTCAAGCGATCGATCGCGCGACAATATCCTTCGCGATTCACCGTCGCGTGAAGTCCATCGCGACGCGGAACGAGTTCGCGAGTTTGAGTTTTCAACCACCGTAACCAGAAACAGGATGCCGTCGTCGTGTCTCTCGCGGATTCGAGTTCGCGGGATCGATCGGCGGCGATCTCCGCGCGGTCATCGCGAACGTCCTCGGCGACGGTTTTCAACCACGCCTGCCATCGTAAAATCTCGATCGGATCGCACGCCAAATCGCGCAGATGCGGTTGAAATATTCGTAATTGATAACGTCGCCGCAGGTTTCCGCACGCTGCTGTATGTTCCGCGTGCGCGACGTTCTCGTCGAAACGCGCGGCCACTCGCTGCCGCAACCAAGCCACGACGTCCGCGTTCACGCGATCGATCAAACCGTTGCGATATATGACGTAAAGAAGATCGCTCAGAAACCGATACAGGTCGTAAGAATAGGTCAGATTGTTGGCGTACGAGAAGGGGTACGAGCCGGCGATATATTCGGAAGCGGTCGACGTGCGCAGCATACCCTCCGCAAATTCGTAGTCCGAGATGACCGGATACACGGCGTGAATCTCATCTTCGTTTCGGTGATACAACAAGACATTATCCGTGTGTAGATCGTGATGCACCAAACCGTTCAAACTTTGCAGCCGATGTAGACGCCGAGTAAATAGCAGTATGATACGCCGCAGTATGCGATTGGCGAGGTGGCGTTCGTGTTCCGAACCGCGCTTCAACAGCCGGAACCCCTGCGCGCGCATATCGGAATGCCTCTCAGTTCCCACAGCAACAAATTTTCGTCAAGAATTGTTGAAGATTCGTCGTAATTTTATGCAGTACTTTTGGAGTGCATGCTATCGCACCGCTCCACTTCCGACGACGTCGAACACCCCCTCGCGATCATCGGAACTCAACCAGGCGCACACCGACACGCCGCAGTTTTTCATGAGCACGGCCACGAACACGGGATCCGCGATTTTGCGTTTGTCGCCGTGAGTGGTGAGCGGATGCGGTCGCCATAAGCGCATATCCAGCACCCGCGGCGAGATCGGATCCGCGCCGTCGCGAAAGCGATACGACGGCGCCGCTAGCTGCTGCAGCCAGATGCATTCATTCAACGCCGAAAGCCGATGCGAAGCGCTGATGTCGTGAACATCTCGGCACCGTCGAATAGCTTCGCCGTCGACGAGAGAGATTTTGAGAACCGCGTCGTCTCCGCGAGACTGGCCGTCCGCGATCACGCGACGACCGCGAAGAATGACCTTCACGCTTTGCGGTTTTTTGAGGTTGGGATTTCCGTTCCGCGACGGGAAAAAGTTCATCCGTTCCGCGATCTCTTCCTTCACGCTCGAGAGTGACGCGAGCGATTCCGAGCCTTCCGCGATCTCTTTCATCAAAAGCTCGGTCATGCTATCGTACAATCGCTCTCCGATGTCGTCGGTGGAGTCACGCGCGTCGTCGTCGTCATCATCACACACATTCGTAGTAAAAAAGCTGGCGAAGGGTGATGCCATCGTCGCGCCGCTCGCCACGCGACGATATATATATATATATAGACGAAAGAGTGGTATGCGATCGAAAACTATATATTCGAAAGAGCGGTTCCGATAACGTGGCGCGATCGATTCGGCGACCGGGATGGACGCTCTCTACTACGATGAGACGAGGACGGGCGAAAACCTCGGGAAAAATGCGTCCACAATACAATTTGAATTACAACTGCACTCGACCGATCGCCGCGCCGCGGAAACATCTCCGTCGCGCGTGCCGCTCGCGATCGACGCGGCGCATCCCGTCGTCGGTCCGTTGTGTTGTTATATTACTGACCGCGAGCGCGTGATCAAAATGGACGCTGCAAAGCACGTCGACGATTCGCTGTTCTCGTCGGCGGCGTTGTCCTTCCAACTCAGCGCCGACGCGTTAGCGACTCTCTTGTCCGAGATACGAGTTTCACCCTGGATGAGGTGCGTGCCGGACCTCGACGCGCGCCACGTGAAACGCCGCGCCGCCGCGTTCGTCACGCAGCTGCATATGAAGTCGCTCCGCGCGCATTCCGGTTGTGACCGCGTGTTATATTGCGTGATGGCGTACAACGCGCTCACGTTCGCCGCCGAATTCATCGCGGGTGATTTGGAGAGCAAGAGGGTCCCGCGCTTGTCGGAAGTCGAGCGCGTCATTCGATCGCATTGCGCGGACGCGATGCGCATGGCCGTGGAAATCGCGCGCGACGTAAAACTTTCGACGTTCGGCGTCGGCGAGGAGGCGATGTCGCCGATGGATATCATCGCGTGCACCGCGTGCACTTTGTCGTTTGCGAAATGCGTGATGGGTGCGCTATCGCGGATGCGCGAAACAAAATCGGCCCCCGTCTGGAAAATCTCCTTTCGAGACTTCACCTCCTCCTTCGCCGACAATGTCGACGACGATGAACAGCAGAACGCCGCTCTGATGGAGGAGTGCCGCTCGCAGCTCTCCAACGCGATCACAATCGCGCATCGTTACGCGCACTTGGCGGGCGACGTCGACTTCGACGTCTATCTGACGCGAGCTCGCGGTCTGCTCGAGGAGCGCGTTTCGAGTACCGTTCCGAATCGCGATCGACTCGTGCCAGACTTTCAGGAGATCTCCGCGATATGGTACCATCGCCTCACCATTGCATCGATCCGTAAATCATAAATCGTAAATCAGACGTAAGCGTCGCGTCGCGGCGATCCGGAGTTCGCGGATACTAATTTAGAGGATACGCGATACGACGACGACGGCGTCACATACATGGGCATGGCCGCGGAGGACGCGTGCCGAAGCGCTTTCGTATGCGATCTGTTCGGATGCAGAGGAGGAGGTTGCCGCGCGCGGCATGTGGTCGCCGCGGATCGCCGATGATCGTCTTCGCGCTCGTGGGGAAGCGGATGGCGCCGCGCGCGCGGGGAACCCGGCGTACGGAAAAGGATGCCGCGTCGGGGAGCCATGGCGAGCGTCGCGACGCCCGCGACGCCGCTATTGAAGAGCCAAAAATTGAAGAGCGACGACGCGTAAAGAACGGCACCCGTCACGACAATCGCGGTCTTGATCACGGCTCGGCGAGGCCCGGCGATTTTCGTCGCCGCTTCGCGCACCGTGAGGAACGCTAAACCATTCGCGAACGAGATCGCGTGCGCGACAACGCACGCTATTCGCGTCGATAAGATATCCGCGTCGTCGCTCCGGTCGGAGGAAAAAAAAAGCGGACGCCCGTTCATCAATCTGAAGTACGTGGCCGGTAACCACGCCTCTCGTTCGGCGATGACGATACACGCGACGTACGCAACCGCGACTCCGATGCTCACCGCGAGATGCGTGTCGCTATCACCGCGACAAAAATCTCTCGGTCTATCTTGGTAAAAAGAAGATGCCGCGGCGGGTCCATCGAATTCGTAAACGCGGGGGGGCGCGTATTCGACGTCGCGGTAATAAGAATTCGTATGCATGCGTATACAAGAATTGAGATGCGTTTTCTTCGAGAATGATTATTATTCGTATATATCGTCGCGAGCGGTCCGCGCGCGTCCTTCGAAAATCGAACACCGCGCGGACAGACGAGAGCAAGCGGTGATGCCGAGAGCGCCGCAAAACTCGGCTTCGTCGCGCACCGTCATCGGCACGGCGGGTAAAGCCGCTTCGCGTGTTTTGAAGATCGGAGATGATCCGAGATCGCCGTGAGCGAGGAACGTCGCGCTGTCATTCTGCAGTTTTGAAATGACGAAAGGCGACGCCGAAAGGTTGTAACAATTTCGAAAATAGCAGGGGGTTTCGCGATCCGCGAATTGCAAGACATTCCCGGTCGCCGCGTACACTCGCGGATACCGGCTCGCGAGATCGGCGATGGTGACGCCGTCGGTCGACTTGCCGTCCTCCTCCGGGCGAAGATCCGACGCGCCCCGCTCGAGCAGCGTCGCGAGATACGCGGCGATACGAGAGCGGCGCTCTTCGGAGAAGCGCAGCGTGTTACACATTTCGGCGCTTCCGGTCAGCGTGTTCCATGTACACCCGTTCGGATTGTCGTAGCACAACCTCCACGTATCACCTTCGAAGTTATCCGGAAGTCGCGCGTACACCACGAGATACGCGGAGGCGGTCGCCGCGTCGACGCAAATCGTGACCCGATCCGCGTCGCTCATCGTGCGCAGAATCGAAGTCGTCGCGGCGGCATCGTCTCGCTCCGTCCAAAGTTTGTACGGCATCCGCGCCATATGTCGAGAGACGCTCTCGATCGTGTTTTTGCATGGCACTTTCCGCAACGGACAGAGCGCGTATCCATCGGCGTAGATGCTCATCATCGGCAGAAAGAAGCGATCGATCGGAAGATCCGTTCGCAGCGCCGCGGCAAAGCACGGCGCCGTGTCGGCGCGTGTGTGCAGAATCGTCGCGCGCGTCGAGATCCACAAATAAGGAATCGCGAGATGCATCGCCAGCAAATTCGCCTCCTCTTCCTCACCGGTCGCGGAGATGAAATGAGCGCGACACTCGCGATGCGGTATGATGGCATCGTCGTCGATCGGCGCGGCACGCATGCGAACGTCGTAATGACCCGCTCGACCGGTCTCGTCGGGATACAATTCGCAATGAATCGCGCGCTCGATGACGGGGTCCGCCAAATAACCGTAGGACAATTTGATGACGACGCGCTCCGCCTCTTCTCTCTCTCGCCGATCATCCTCGCGCGCGTCCCCCCTCTCGCGCTCGCTCTCCGGGTCATCCGGATGGCATCGCTCCACGATCTGATACGGCACGGCGACATCCTGCGATAGAATGTAATAATAAAATAACATAATTGCGATGGGATCTCATCGCGATAAAAAGCAGACACTCACCCGCGTCGGGTCGATGAGACACTCCAGATTGCCGCGCGCGTCCACCACGACCAACATCATCAAATCATGTCCGGATGTCATTCGTATATTAGCGCGGTTTTTAGAAAGCGTAGCACAAGGACGTCACGTCTCGCCGCCCTCATAAATTAATACGCCCCGCTTTTCGAAAAAAAATTCGTCGACCGAACGCGGGGCGGATGCTACGTTACGAATTCCCGGAATTGCTGTGTCGGTCGATCGCGGATCCGACATCGTTCGAAAATGATCCGGAAATGCACGGACCGCGCAGACCGGACGAGGACGCGCGGCGAGACGAGACGCATCGCGCGCACGTACAGATACCGATCTCGAGTTTTTTGTACGATGGCCAATACCTGCAATACTGCGCGTCCGCCTCGCGTGAAGATACGACCTCGTTGCGGCGCCATCAAAAGGCGACCATCAACGCGCAACGCGCCATCGCGCGCGAGCGGACGCGTTCTCAATTGCGAGAGAATGTCGATGCGAGTGACGAGGACGCGGAGATCGGTCGCGGCGGTTTGTGCGCGGCGTCGAATCACCTCTTGGAAAATCGCAAACGGCTTCAAAATTTTCGAGGGCAAAAGACGCGGTTCGGATCGACGGGGCGAGGGCGTCGCCGTCGCCGTCGCCACGGCCGCGCCTCGCAATCGATGTACGCCGCGGACGTGCTGGACGACGACGACCTGTGGCGCGCCGATGATCGTGATGATGCCGTCTACGACGACGGCGACGACGACGAGGCGGGCGTTTCCGATGAAGTCGCGAGTGACGACGACGTCATCGGCGATGACGACGAAGAGGCGGAAGCGGAGGAAGACGACGGATGTCGATATTCCGCGTGGAATCGCACCGCGAGGCGCGAACGGGAGTGCGACGACTCGCTACTTCCCGGCACATTGACGCTGCCGATCGCGCAGATGGTACCCGTCGCGCCCACGGGTGCCATCGAGAACTTGCCGATCCTCAGTGAAGTGGACGATCTCACCTGGAAATTTCTCCAGCGTCATTCGCGGGTGTGCGACGTGTATTTCAAGCTCTCGAAGTCGAATGAGCACACTTCTCCATTTTGCATCTTGTACAGCGCGTATCAAGAAAACCAACTACGGGAAAATGGCTGCGATTTCGAAGAAGTGCAAACCATTCGCGCGTTTTTGCAAAGCGCGACGATGGGTACGAGGGGGATGCTTCATACCGTGGGTGATCTGGCGGCGACGGATTTCATGCGGAGGTCGGATTCGACCGGGCTCACGTATCGCTTCGCTTTCGTGTTCCCGCCGCGGTGGACGAAGCGCCTCGTGTCGTACCCGCTTTCATGGCCGAATTCGACGGACGGCAACGAGGAGACCCAGGCGATGGAGTTCGCGCGGCGACTCGAATCCCATCGAACATCCTCATCAGACACTTTGCGAGATAAGTATAATGTCGCGAGCGAGGCGCTCACGAACGACGACGCCGACGCCGCGAGACAAGCATTTCGTCGAAAGATCGAGTATCTGTTCGTCACGAACACTCGACGTCGCGTGACGGATTTATTCAACGATCAAGATTTACAATTGCTCGCTCAAATTCAAAACGCCGCGGAGATCGACGCGCTATCTCTATTTCAACCGCATCTCGTCGCGGTGCGGCGCGGCGTCGCACCGCACCGGAAGCGGCAACGCGATGGAACCAAGCGGCGTTCTCGCGACGACGCGCTCCCGCTCTCCTTATCGGATTTGAGTGTCGTTCGTCTCGTGCTACCTCCGCAACCCTGCGATACCGACGTCCTGGATTGTCGATTGACGACGGCGTTGGATGCCTGCGTCGAAACTAAACGTTGGGTCTCTCAATTGGGCGAGATGTGCGTCTCGATCATTCGAGAAGCGTACGAGAAGTACTACGCCGCCAACGACACCACCTTGAGCCAACGCATGATTTATCGTATTCGTCGCGAGCCGTTACATCTGAATACGTACAAATTGCAATTACTCGGAAACAATTTACGTAAATCTTCCCTCGAAACTCGAGATGTGTTGTATCCGTACGGAGTGCGCAATCCCGCGATCGCGTCCGCCGCGGACATGTCGATCCGCGAAACTTTGCTCTTTTTCGGTTTGGACACGACCGTCGAGTCCGTATCGAGCGCACCCGACTCGGCATCGCGCGACGAGCGCGGTCGCGGTTCGGACTGGTCGATTTTTCGGCACGTCGATAAAGATTCGCCGTTCAAAAAAATGTGCTCGCTCAAAAAGCTTCGTCGTCTGTATTGCGATCGCTTGGTGAGATTGGTTCCCACTCTTCGACGATGGCGACGAACGTATTCCGCGGCGTGTTCGAACCGCGAGGGTAGCGTGTCGACGATACCGCTTCCCGTCTTCGAAGATCTGCTCGGGTTGCGCCCGAAATCCCGACAACGGGACACGACGCCACGCGACGACGGCTCGGACGAGAAACGGAACGCCACCATGAAAATGTTCGACGACATCATCGAACACGCGGAAAACTCGGATGACGCGAACGACGACGACGACGACGACGACGACGACGACGACGACGACATCTCGAATTGGCTCGGACGATATGTGGGGAAGTGGTTGGATGATGTGGGCAGCGAGCTCTACGACGATTGCGTCGAAAACGATGACGCGGACAGCCGCACCCGTACGGAATTGTCACGAGGTGATCGGTCGTTGATTTTTTGGTTGGAGAATATGCGCGACCCGCGACGCCGCGTCGGTAATTTCAACGCGATGCGGCGGTTATGGCGAGGTGGTATGCCGGACTTTCGATGCGTTCGCGGTTGCGTCGTGGTGGGCGAACCGCCGGCGCACCCGCGAAGCGAAACGGCGGTGATGGTGCTCATGTATTGTCAGATTTGGAATTTGTTGGCGGCGGAAATGCAACTCGCTCTCGCGCAATTGGCGATGCGCACGATCAACACCTGCGATACGTGGTTGCAAAGCGTGGCCGGTGAAAATAGCGTCGCGACGACGTCGCCGAAAGACTCGGGATCGTCGGCGTTGTCAAGCGACGCGGCGGAACGTTTACGTTTGCCGGTGGCGCGGACGATGGGTCTCTTCTTGCAACGCCAGGGGTTGCTGCGCGCGACGTTTTCCAGCGTTCATCTCCGACGAGATCGTCAGAGGGAAATCGAAATGCGCATCCGTGAAAACGTCGATCTGCTGCATCGGATTTCGGCGATGAGATAGACGAGCGAGGACGTCACCGTTGTATGAATATGTTTTTTATATGTATCACGTGTATATATACGGCCGATAAGCCGTATTTGATATCGATCGCAAATCACGATGAAAACCGAGCGAAATTCTCGAGCGGGGGTGGGCTCTCACCGACCCTCGAATGTCGTCTTGTTCGGTATAGCGTTGCTTTTCTTCGCCTTCGATACCGTTTCGCTCGAAACCGGGGCGTTTCCAATACTGAACGTCAACGATTATCAAGACGCGTTGGCCGATCTCGGATTTGACGCGAACAGAGCGACAACTTTGAGAACGTCGGACATACCGTTCTTGACCGGGTTCACCGCGTCTCACGCGATCGAAACGACCGCGGACGGTGACCGGTCTCTCACGCTGACGGGGCAGACACGGCAATTCACGGCGATCCCCCCTACGACCGACTCGCTCACCCTCGGCGAGCGGTACCTCGTGATGAATCCCACGATCGACGGCATGTTCTCGATCGGAACCGTGGAGACGACATCATCGCAGGAGGTCGCGTTGACGCGCGACCTTAAAATTCGATGCCTCAGCGACCACACTCACGACTTTGGTCACGTCGCCACCGATCAGGTGTGCGCGGCGATGTGCGCGGAGGCTCTGATGTGCGAAACCAGCGAGTACAACATGGTCACCGGTGAATGCTTGGGTTACGATCGCTGCTTCATGACATTGCACTTCACCGCCGTCAGCGAGTCGCATCATCTTTATCGCATCTCTCTGAAATCGGAACGCTATACCGTGGCGAGTCTGGCGGAGTGGAACTCCGTAATGAAAACCCAGAATACCGTGCCCGCGGATGAGACGATCGGGGTCGCCACCTCCCGCGCTCCGAATGTCTTTCTTTCCGCCCCGGCCAACATCTGGCGGGGGCCGGCGACCGATACTTTCGACAGCTATCCGTACGTCTCATGTCTCGACGCGACGAAATGGACGAAGCGCTGCCGATTTAAAGCGGTGACCGGGTTGTCGACGCAAACGGCGCACGGTGTGAGGGCCGGCGCCACGAAAGGTGTCGTGTATCGAGTTTCCGATTGGGGAGTGGACGTGATGAATAAGGTGGTAGGAGTGAAGGCGTACGTTTGCGAGACGATCGAACAATCCGCACCCCTCTTCGATCTCGGCGCGCCGGAAGATTGCGCGGCCATGCTGTCGAAATCCGACAAAAACTACGCGACGTACGCGCGAACCTCCACCGCCGGCGGCATCTCCGATCGGACTTACTGCTGGTTGACCGAAGCGTGCGGTGTAATGGTGCAATTCGAGAGCTTTTCACAAATTTCCCCGGGCGTGGGAAGAGCTTCACTTCAGCCGTCGGGAGCCGTCGAATTGTACGTGCGCGCGGTGACGCTACCATCGTCGCTTCTTCGAAGCCGAGCGACACAGCTCGACGCGCTCATCGCCCGCTTCGGCGGTGGCGACTCCCAATCGTCCGGCCGGTACCTCGCGGCTTTCGATGATAGCGTCGCCCGTTTCCCCTCTGCGTGCGACACGGGTACGGTGTACACGACACCGGTTCGATACCAAGACGTACTTCCGAACTTCGGCTATTGCATGAATCCCGCCTGTTCCTTTTACGGTAAACACGCCCTCGACGCAAGCCTGGTGCGCGCGGAGTACGACTGCGACCTAACCCAGGAATTCTTAACGAATTTTCTCTCGACCGACGCGAACGCGAATTCGAAAGTCTGCTGCGAGGAAGCTTTCAAGCCGACCAAGATGAATGCGTGTCAAACCGACCCGGGTGAAGCGGGTACCGGCGCTTGCGTCCTGTACGACACCACCGTCGCCACCATCACCGATGGCGCCGCCACCACCACCGCGAAGCTGCTGCACGCGACACCGAACTTCGCGTCGCGAATCACCTCGGCGAATCGCCTCTTCGAGAATTACGACCTGGCGGAACCGTCCTGGGCCGTCGAGAACTCGCGGGACGCGGAAGCCGTGCTGGTGCGCGTCACGGCACCGGAGGCGATCAAGGGATGGACGGGGCTCTCCGGCGCGTTCGAGCAGGTGGGTTACCCCGCCACGGTAACGACCTACCGCCCGTCGATCTCGTCGATGACGCGCGATGAGCGCATCTTCGCGGAACGGACGTCGTCGCGACTCGCGCCGCTGCCGCGAAGTGTCGCGTTCAGCGTCGTCGTGGTCGACGACGGCGTCGAATCCGACGCCGCGTACACGGTGCGCTTGCGGCTCGAGCGCGCACCGCATGGTCCGCTGGGAGGTTTCGCGAAACCGATCGACATCACTCGCTACGCTCTGCTAGATCAATCCCAATCCGGTGTACCGTCGACTCGCGGCACGACGGGTTTCGTACACCCCTCGCTCATTCGCCTCGTGGAAGTGCGCCGCAACGATGCGGAGGTCGCGACCGTACGTCTCAAAGAGTCCGCGGCACCGGTGTTCGACGGACGCACGCTCGGCGCCATGAAACGGGCGAAGAGGAAGCGCGAAGCTCGAGTTATGGTCCTCACTCCGTACCAACTCGAACAGGGCGATAGTTACGTCGCTCCCGTGCGCCGCGCGCATTTCTCCGCGACGCGCCCTCTTTCAATCTGCGTGCGAACGTGCGTCGATCGCGCTCCGTACGCTCGTGGCCATCTGTACCCGGCGCTCGCGGTCGAGGACTTCGCGAGCGGCACGGGCGACAACGTGATGATCGAGGAAATGCAAAGGTTTAAACTCGGCGTCGCGGATAGCAAATTTAAGCGAGAGATTGATGCCGACGGCATCGAGTTCATCGGTGTGCCGCGTGAGAACGTCGGCGCCGCGCGCGATTTGGAAGTCACCGATGCCGCCGGGACCGGCGACGCGTTTCTAAAAATTAACTTCGCGACGGATCCGCCCTCGACGCAAGATCCTTTCGCCGCGCCGTTGCTGGATTTGCGGGCGTTGTCCGTTTCCCAAATGCAACGCGATGGGCTGACTTGCGTCGACGCGGTGGGCGCGCCTCCCGGCCCCGATCGCCTCGAAGTGAGCGCGGAGCAGCGCGTATTTGAGCGAACACTCAACGGCGAGCATGAAATGATGATGTGCGAGCTCCCCGGCGACGCGACGACGACTCAATTCTTCACCGAGCCGCTTCTCACCGACACCCAGGTCGCGGTGACGAGGTATCCCGAGATCGAACATCGCACGATCACCGCCGAATACGCCTCCCCATCGGGTCTTGGGTTTTTCGCCGTCGCCAACGACATCTCCGTCGCGAATTCGGCGATGATCTTCAAGGGCTTGCCGAGATGGTTGCGCAGCGAGCTGACCGCGCTCGCGAAAGCCGCCGACACGCCGCACGAGTTGAACGCGGCGCTCGCGTCATTGTGCGAATCCGTGCGCCCCGCCGACGGTGAAGACTTCTGGGGTGCGAAAACTGCGAATTCGTTCGACCTGGACAAACCGGGTGTCTGTCAAGGATTTCAATACGAGGCGGAAATAAACAGCCGCAAGTACGATTCGTATAACGACGAATTCCAAGATTTCACCTTCGACGGACTGCATCACCTATACACGGATTCGACGCAATGCACCGCCGCGAGCGGTAATGCGGGCCCGTGCGACCAGGTGCGGGTGGTGGGCTGGCCGGCGATCTCGAACGGCGCGTTGACGATCGCGCCCGTTGGCGCGCCCTCCGCGAACCGCAAGAAAGACACCACGACGCTGTATCAGCGAAAATTCGATACCCAGGGAGGGGGGTTGGACACGGCGACTCACCACGACCATGTGATGCTCTTCACCGCGCCCATTCTGATTTTGGCGAGCGCGTCCGACTACGTCTCTAACAACGGCGCCACTTTGAATTTCGACTTGGCTTCGAGAACCGCGACGTCGCTCGCGTTTAAAGATCAACAGACATTGCCCCCGGGCGGTCGCCTGACCCTGCTATATTCGATCGCCTCTCTCACCGACGCGGTGCAGATGTCTCGTCAACAGGGTATGCGCGGCAACGAGCGCATCGCCACGCCCGTCAACGACCTTCACGACGTGTTCGCTTGCGGCGTTCCCCTGATAACCACCACCATGGATGGCAAGAATGGAATCTTCGACCCCACGCATCGTTTCAAAATGCAACTGAAACTGCAGCGCCCGGTACGAGCAACGACGGCGCATTTCGTCTCCGTCGATTTCGCATCGTCGTTGCAACGCAGCGAGACTTCCGAGCGACATCCTCTCTCTTTCCGGGAGGTGTGTCCGGAAGACAAAACGCAGAACGGGGCTTATTACCAGGGAAACTACCGAGATGCTCATTTTTACATTCAGTCGAAGAACAATCCTCGCAAATGTGCCGCGGTGACGAATTATCCCGTCTCCGCGTGGTCCGCTTATTATACGAGCGATATCTTCGTGAAATGGTTCGAGAATAAAAATAACATCGATTCGGCGATGAGCTTTTGGGCCTCCGATCGTTTGAACTCCAATACCATCTGTTCGGGCGCGGATAATATGCTGGTGCTAGAATTGGAGACCACCCTACCCGAGTTACTCAATATGGGCCCCGAATGGACGAAACTCGCCGAATTCGCGACGAGTAGTGTCACTCGTCCCGGCGTCACGGAGTACGCTTGGAACGCGTACGTGCGGGAGCGGGTCGTCGACGAATACGGCGCTGAAAGTATTCGAACCACCCGTCACGCGTTCGCCTTGACGGTAGATCGTTTCAACGCGGTGGAAATCATCGCCAGCGGCGCTTCCCAGTTACCGCCCTCCGCGACCGCGCTGACGTTTGTCGGCTACACGACCGGGCCCACGAGCTTGACGGATCAACTCGAAACCGAAGTACAAATCTGCGCCGCCGGACCGGCGAACAGCGGCGATCCGGCGTACGATATCGCTAATCCCATCGATACGATCGCCACGGCCGATAACATTCCCACATTCAGTAAATTGAATCCGCGCGCGCAAACGCTGGTGCGGCCGACGTACCGAAAGATTTACGCCGACGGTTTGATCACCGTGCCCGGTTCTCACGCGACGCTTCGCTACGGCGAACGCGGTTTCGGTTCGCAAACTCCGTCGGAGTTACGTTTCGCCGACTCGCCCGATGTGTCGTCGATACAATGCCGTCTCGCCGAACATCGCTTTCTACACGCAATTCAGGGCGATTCGTCCGGTAACGGGGCTACCAGCCCGACGACGCCGTTGCATTTCGGAACCGACGCGGTGGTCCAACGCCGAGATTTGTACGATTGGCGTTGTTACGCTTTGTACTACGTCTGCGACATTCCCGCGAGCCTGAATGAGGTCGACGCGGAATTATCGGTGCCGTACGCGACGACCGCGGACGGTTTATTTCGCAGCAGCTTGGAACATCCCAACGTCGCGAAACATTCCATTCGTATCTCACGCGCTGATGTCGACTCCGAAACGGCGACCAAATCGGTGAAGGTCGGTATGAAGATAACAGCGCTTTCGGGAATCTCCGGTGAGACGCCCGGTACCTGGGCCACCACGTTCAAGCAAAACGAAGGCACGATTCTCGATCCTACCGCCGCGATCGATCGTATCGAACCCGGACAGCCATTCGCCATGACCATCGATTTCGATGATTCGCGAGATGAAAAGCTGTTTTCTCTCGCCCCAATAATGATATTCGCGACCATCACGCAGTCGGTACTCGGACACCCCGAAGCGAGTCCCCGCTCGGTTACGACGGGCGGCATTGGTCTCGACGTCACGTCGAAGCCCTCCGACACGATCCGCGATCCATTGACCAATCTGTTTCAATTGGGCGCTAAGGAGGGTCTCGGCGACGCCGCGAAAGTCGGGCGGTTGATGAAACTCTTCGCTCCCGGAAGTCGCACGGACCCCACCCCCGAGGAGCGCTGGACTCAAGAGGTGCGCACCGGTTGAGTCGATCGGATTTTTACGCGTCGATCTTCTTTACACCTTCATTTTCCTAAGTCGGGGATGCGTTTATTTTCGCAGGCCACCGGGTTCAAACATGCGTACACGCCCGATTTCATATCGGATATGATTTCGCAGGAGGTAAGTATTGTCGGACCCGGTCGATTTTTCACCGGTCGGTCACGTGCCCTTTCTTACTGGTGAAAATTCCGATCGTTGCAGGCGTACATCTTCGATCCGACCCTGGCGAGTTTCATCCAAGATCCAAACATCTATCTTTCGCAGGAGATGGACAAGCATTTCGGCTGGACCACCGACTTTCGCTGCGGCTCGCATCATGCCACCGGATCCATCACATGCTTCGTGCGTAATGGGGTGGTCCTCGCGAATCTACCCACGAATATGCTGTACGAGATGAAGTTTTTCGCTATTTGCGCGGTGAGATTGAAGACCGATATCACCTTAGCCTCGGGGTTAAGCGGCAACCTCGGACAGCGCCGTCGAGAATTGCTGGCGACCGAAGATACGGATGAGGTGCGCCCGATGAAGACCGACCGACCGTAAAAGCTTCGAGCGATGGAATTCGAGAGATTTTCGACTCGCCCGTCCTAAGAGGGGGGGGGTTGGGGGTCGGTCTTCCGCAGGCGACGTCGTCGGCGCTTTCGTTCGCGAGTACACCTGTGAGCGTGATATCCTCACCGATCGTGCTCGAATTGAAAGCGGTGCACGACGGTTCGGAAGCGTCGCCCGCATCGCCGGATTCCGAAGCGCGGGAAGCGGTGGCGCCGGATTCGGCCACGGCGACCGTCACGAATGTTCAGGTCTCTCGCGATCACGATACGGATGTCGCGAATCGCGCGATGTACATTTCCTTGTTGATTCTCCTGAGCGTCGGCATCGCGACGTGCATCATTTTGATCAGCGCCGATTGCGTGATGCGGTGCGGTGGCGGGTCCGCCTCTCACCGACGCGGTTTTCGCAGCCGCCCGCTCGAGCGTAAAGCGAAGACGCGCGACGAAAGCTCGGTGCTGCAGCGCCGTTTGATACCACCTTCGAACGACGATACCGACGCCTTTCTCGAGCGCGCTTCGGCGAAAACGGGTACGAGACAAAAATTCAACTCGATTCGCGGGTCGATTTACGCGTGGCATGATAGTGATAGTGATAGTGATATTAACTACGATTCACGCGTGGCAGGTTACCAAGATGTTTTTCTGGTGGAGTGAGAGAACTCCATGTAAGATGGTCACAGCGCGATCGCTTGGCGCGCCGGAGAGACCTCACGTACGGCGCACGCGACGGGTGGAGGTCGAAACGGAGCGATCGGCAGCCGCGTCAACGAATCCGCCGGCATCGGATCCGGCCCGGACGCCTCGGGAGCGTCGTCGTCGTCGTCCGCGAGAATGAACTTCGGCATCTCGGTCGGTGGTCGCTCCCGATGGCAAGAGGAATTCGTGTCCATGAGCAATCGCAGTTCTTCCTCCAGCTCCGCATCCTGCTCTCGTCGAATCGTCGGTCAGTTCGACGACGGAAATCGATCCGTCGGTCACAATAACCCGTCCGTCGGGCGCTCACCTCGGGCTCGCGCGCGCCGGTTACGCTCGTGAGCGCGTCTCCGATTTCCGCGGTCGCTTGACGCGCTTCGGCCATATCGTCACCAACCTGCGACGCGTTCGCATGATATATAATAAACAACACGCGCGACGAAACGAGAATGATGTTCGGCGAAACGAGGGCGCGCACCTCTCCGATCTGATTCAGTAACGAATCATGAACCGCACGTCTCTGTTGGAGACCGCTACATTTGCCTAATTCTGTAAGAATATTTAAGGTCTGCGCTGTATTCTCCATCTCCTGCACGTCGCGGCGACGGACTCTGAGAGACCTTCTTATAACCCTAAAAACGCATCCATTCCCGCGGAAATGCATGCGGATGTGAACGATATCGTACCTCTTGGTCGTTCAGATCCGCTAGCATAGTTTCGCAGACGTTGACCAGCTCTTCCGCTTTGCGAAGGCGTTCGATCGAAGCTTTACGCGTCGAGAGTTTCTTTTTGATGATACCGAGGGTCGCGTCATTATTCTTCACATTCAAAGAAAGAATCTCTTTCGTTACGCCGGCGATTTCTCTGAGAGGGAGACGCTCGCTCGATCAATACCATCCGTACCATTATCAGTTGTACAATCATACCGACGATGGTAATCTCGAAAATCGTTTAGGCTTTCTCACCTCGTGCGAAACTGCACCTCGACTCGATGTAGATCCAATTGTTGACGTAACGATCGGCGACTTTTCTCGCGCGCCTTATTCGGCCGCAGACGATCGAGAACGGGCTCGCATGTCACGGACCAGCAGTAAAGAAAAAGTTTCTCTCGGAGCGATGGCATACGTTCAAAATGAATAAAATTTGTTTGTATCACGAGATGATATTTTAGTCGAAAGACTCGCGAGGATGAAAAAAAAACGCGAACGACTTGGAAATTCACGCACCCCCGTGTCAAAAACGTGATGAACTCTCTCGACGACCGCGGTGACGACGGTGAGGCGGAGGCGGTTCGACGAGGTCTTGGCGTCGAACGGGTGAGCGAATTCGAGGGCGAGTTACGGTGCGTCACGCGCCGTGTTTATTGCGAGCCTGAGAAGCTTTCGATGATCCGCCGAAAGCTCACGCCGCCACACCACCACACCGCAGACGTTTACGCGATGAATTCCGCAGCGCGTCGTCTCACCGATCGGCGGCGAATGGTCGACACGATCCCGAACACATCCATACGATGCTACTGATCACCCAGGCGCTACACGCGCACATCGAAACGACGCTCGGCGCGACACCGACGCCGAGTCAGTTGCGTGACATTCTCTCGGACCGAACCGTCACGGAGTTGGTGGTCTCATCGCTGGCGTTGCTGCGCTTACTCGCACGGACGTACGGAATACAAAGCGCGATCACGCTCGAGAACACCCTACGAATGGCGTCGATTCTGGATGACCGAGGCGAACGACGAGACGCCGCTTTTTTTTACGAACATGCATTTTTCGCCGCCGTAAATCTGTATCGCCGACGCGGAGATGATCCTCACGTCGTCCGCTTTCTCCTACGCGCAGCGACGCAATACGGCCGTGCGATTTTCTTGTGGAGCGTATCGCTTCCAGCGGCGACGTCGCGCGTCATGTCCATTCTTCGAGCGTTGGGGGAGGTGCGTGTACCCTCGCGGTGTGTTTTGTCGATTGTCGAAATTGTAACTCCGATCGTCGAAATTCGTTCGCCCGCAGGAACACGGCCTCCTCTTCAAGGCGCTGGCTCGACGCGAGCGCGTTCGATATCACAGGAATGCGCGGCGAAATAAGAAACGCTCGACGACGCCGACTACGATTCCCATCGTCTTGACGCGACCGAATAGCGTGGCGATCACACCGGCGCCGAATATTCCCGAGCTCACCACGCCGTACGCTCGCTCGCTCGTAGCTTTCTTGAATGACAAAGCGTCGACCGACGACCGAGCGGCGAAACGTCGCGATCGCATCATCACGGCGATACGAAAAACGCGTGTCGTTTTCGATCGGCTGTATGCAAAGAACGGTACCGGGCGCGAGAGTATAATTACGTAAAAGAAGGGAGTCGGCGACGGAGAGACCTCTCAAACATGCACGCTACCGCGACATGCATTTTTGTCGCCTTGTCGCTCGCGACGACGGCCCCGCTCGCGGGCGCTCGCTGGCTCGATAGCGACGCGTCGAGTATCGCGGAGGAATATCCTGTAGAATGGTCGGAGGACGTATCTTCGAATTGCTTCGACACGCATATCGACTCGCCATCGCGGAAGCAATTGCGGACCGTCTTTGTCGCCGATTCCGCCACCGATTTCATCGAGACTTATTACACCAAAAAGATCGGGCGCTTCACCGCCGACACGCCACCCGTTTACGACACGGTTGCCTTCTCGAAAGCCTTTCCGGCGCTTCGGACGCTCGCCAGACTCGCGGATCGAGACGGCACGAATACGCTCGACGCATCCGAATTAGAGAATTTAGCCATCGCGGTGCTGCACGAATTTTTCGCGGAAGATGATCGCTGATAGCGCTACTATTGCCGGTGATACTCCTCATTTATTAAATATGAATTGAATAACAAGAGCGTGAAACGTTGTTTGAGAATTTCTCATTGTTTCGATACGTCGTCGTCATCGGTGTCATCATCGTCGCGATACCGCGGGCGGTCGGGATCTTTCCGCAGACTGTCGATGCACCGTTCGGCTATGACGAGTCTTTTCGATAACACCTGCATCGATCGCCTCCTCACTCGATCACAATCAAATTAAAACTCTAAAAAAACTTATCGCGTCGTCATCATCACCTTATTCTTTAGGCGCGTCTCGTGTAGTTGTATCGTGATCGTTTGCAAAAGGCCTCTCAGATCTCCCGCGACCGAAATCGCTATGTCGCGTTCGTCCCGCATGTCTCGAGCGCGACACTCGATCTCCGCGAGCCGCGCGGATCGCCATCGCCCGAAAGCGCGTAATATCGACGAGCGCTCGCAAGCGAGACGAAACAGCGTCGACGTCCATCGCCGGAAGACGCGTCGAAGACGGCGCCGATCCGCGTCGACGCGTAAAGGCGAAGCGCGCGCGACGGTCAGGCGTGAGACGATGGCGCGCGCGTCGCCGGCGATGATTTTTCGCCACGCGTGCCACACGTGCCAAAGAAGGTACGCCCGGCGGTGATGCGCGACGATGCCGCGATCGTTCTTCGCCGCGAGACACCACCGATTCCACGCCCACCGCACACGCCGCCCGCGATGCAGGCTTTTGTAACGTTTCACCAATTCGTCGTCGAATTCCGAACAGTCCCGCGACCGTGGGTCTTCCGCGATCGCGGGAACGCCACCGTTGTTCCCGAAGTTCACGCGCGCGACCATCGATTCCAAAGTTCGAGTTAACGCGGCCGCGCGACCGCGATGATATTGCGCCGAAGAGGGCGTATAATACCGCCCTCCGCTATTTTGGCAATAGTACGTGGTCATTCCGCCGACTCTGTTTCCTCGAAGAGTTTCGAGTTTCCTCGAGGAGCGGTCGATCACCGACCGCTGAACGCGCCGCGGCGGGCGTCGAACACCGGCCGCGATGGGCGACGCGATGAGCGGCAGACTCGAGCCTCCGCTGCTGTTCACTTTACGCGACGCCGACCCGGCGTCCTGCGTCGCCGCCGCTCGCACGATATCGTACTATCGTGATGGGTTCGACGTCGACCGCGATGATGGCGCGTCTCTTTGGTGGCGAAAAACGAATCCATTCGATCGCGCCGCGAAAGCGCACGCGCGATCGATCGAAGAGGCGAATGATGAAACCGATCGTTGCGCGGTGCTGCTGGCGCACGACATCGTGGGATGCGGTCAGGCGAAATTGTACGGACGCGTGCCTTGGGATTGGTTGCTATCGCGCTCGCTTCGGTCCTATCGCTCGAGGGCGGCGAGCGTCGCCGGTCGATGCGGCGTCGCGAACATACCGTCCCCGAGTGATGAGCACGCTCTTCCCGCGCGATCGGCGCCCGACGCGTGCGGTCACGTCGTACGCGCATCGGACCGTGATCCGGTTTACGCGTTATTGTTGGATTTCGATTTTGACGCGCTCGCATCCGCGGAGGAGAACGCGATTGCATGGAATCACGTCCGTTCTCCCGACGGGCCGGTTGCGCGCGCGGCGCGTCTCATCGAAAAATCATGGATGCGGAAATATCCAAAATGCGCCGCGCATATTCTGTTATTCGAAACCCGGTCGGACGATCTCCGCGACCCGGGTAAACCGTCCGTCCACGGCTATCTCTTCGAAACTCTTCCCGGTTTGCAAACGGACGGGGTGCGTCGCCGTGTCGATTTCGTGTCACACTCGCCGTGTCGATTTCGTAAACACGATCTGAGAGTTGACCGTCGCTGTGTTGCCGTCGGCAGACTACGGTGTACGCCGCTTACGAACAAGATGGTCGGTGGCCGTTCATCGGCCCGGTTTTTGACAGCAAGCGCGCGATGCGCGCGATGTTCGAGGTGAGCTCAGCGACCGGAGGTTACGTTTTTTTACGATCATCATTCCACGCCATAAATTGATGACGCGACTCTTCGAATGTAGGATTTCTTGCATTTGGAATTGGCCGCGGATCCGTGGTACCGAGAACGCGGTATCGACGTCACCCGATTTTTGGATGCCGCTGCCGGTCACACCGCTCGCGCTCCGGGTATGGCGAAATCGGAGACGCATCGGGAACCGCTCAATTATCGATACATGCGTGTTCACGAACCGATGGACATCAGCGACCCTTTCGCACGACGAGTGTACCTATCGCACAAACAATTCGCCGTGGGTCGAATGCTGAACTTATTCACCGATACACCCATCCCGACTTTTTGGTGGCGCGAAGATCGGCTACAACATTTTCTCGATGTCGAAGAGGTGTTACAAAGCGCGCTCGCTCGAACGGCGAACTTCTCTCGCCTCGCTTGTCACGATCCGCGACGAGTGTCCGCATCGAAGAACACGCAACCGACCGCGGATGACGGCGTCGAGATGCTCGATAAAAGAGGTGAGCGACCTCATGGCAATATCCGAGCACTTTATTTTTATTACAGTTTCGATGCGTCGGTTCGCTGAACATCCATTTCACAGGCAGAATCGTATTCACTTCGGAAGTCCTAGCGAATATAATACGCCGCGCTATACGCGCGATTTTAATCGCGGCGGCCGTTCCCGACGAGCACTCGCGTATCGCGTTGGATGCCGGGCGTATCACTGCGTACTATGCGGACGGAGTCGCGCCGATAGCCGAGCGAGTACGCTCTCTGGCGATTTATCAATCTTCGCGGGACGAATTTTGCTCCGCACGTCTATATCAGGTATCGCGATCTTTCGTATTTCGTTGTACTTTCGCGATCGTTTTTTTTCGGTCGCGTTCCGATGACAATTGCTCTGATTTTGCGTTTGCGGATGCGCGCAGCCCGTTTATCTCGGAAGCAATCGCGGCATACCGCTGCGGTTTCGGCGTCGAATTGACGCGGTCGCGCACCGCAACGAGGCACGAAAAATGTATTTTCATCTGCGAATCGCCTCCGAGGGAATGTCCGCGACGGTGGAGCATCGATGTTGGAAATGCGATACGGCAAATCGCGGACGCGGAGTGATCGTGGGTGTGCTCCCCGCGATGGCGGTGCGAGATATACGCGAATGTCTTCTGCATTGTACGACGACGACGGTGGAATATTAGGAGTATTCGTTCATCGTCATACCGGCAACCGTCGAGTCGAGAGCGACGACGGGTTGCCGATGCTGGCTTCGTGCTCGAGGCGGCGGAGCGTCGGGATCGTTCGTGATATTATAGTCGACGAGCGCGGTTTCGGTCGCCATCTCGATCGGATGATTATTCAAATATTGTTCTAGTAAAATGCAGCCGCGCTCGAGGCGAATGAGCATCGCCATGAATTGTTCGAAATCTCGCGCGCGTTGCGCAATTTCCTTTTCGAGGGGAGACATCTCGCGACGATATCCGAGGATGCGCCGTGTCGATCGTCTCGGAAATGCGTCGCGTAATATCGACGCGTATTTCGATTACCGCTCTCGACGATCGGTGGGCGATAATTTTCGATAAAGGCGAACGCAGATGATAGCGGCGACGGAGAGCAGCATGCGATAGACGTACATCTCGAGACGAAAAGATTCCACGGCCTCTTCGCAACTCGAGAGCTCACCGCCTCGATCGTCGCACCACGCGTTCAGCGTGACGATTTCTTCGATCGTGTCGGTATCGCGAGACGACTCCGAGGAGACGAGAACGGCCATCCGGAATTTGATTTGATGCATACACGTTCATTCACCCGTTTATGTTTTTTTCCCCCCGATGACGAAAACGGGACGATTACGGCGTCGTCATTATAATCGGGAGGGATCTTCGTATTTTACCGTCGCGGATGATGTCATCCGCGACGATCCCGGAAGAAAAACCAATACGACGAGGATGATGAACGCGACCCTCTTCGCTCGTCGCGTATTTTGCGATTCGGTCCCGGTCATTGCGACGTCGACTCGGATTGCGTACGCCTTCGCGAGAGAGTGCGTCCGTTTTTTGCGGAGATGTTCGAAACCGGATCATCACGGTGAGCACTCGTGACGACGACTTTAACGGGTTATCCCGTCTTACGATTTTAACGGGAGATGCTCGCCGCAGAATTTCTGAAGGTCGCTCGGAGGGTGGGATTCGGATGCTCGACGCTCGGCTCGATCGCGTTCTTCGTCAAACTCATCTTCATTCCGGTGTAAGTTTCTTTCCTCCGTCTCGACGCCGATCGGTTCATTTCTTTCGCCTTTGAGAGCGGTGTCGTCGTCGGTGGAATACGTTCGCTCGCAGTAAGCATCTCATCTTACATCCTTAAGGACGGCGGCGGTCACCTTCGAGAAACGCGACACGAAGCGGTTTATCGTTCTCGCAGCGGTAATTTCGTCCGGTAGAATCGGGCGCGGATCGTGTGCGGGATGACGACGACGAAATGTTCGCTCCGTTGGCGACGACGACGACGCGGCGGCGAGGGAGCTTTCACGTCGATCGACTCGGAATGGAATCGTTTTCGGAGTACGCCGCGATTGCGGACCCGGAAACGGCGGAACCGCGGGTCGCCGAGCCCTCGAAAATCAGACAATTCGCGCGAAAATTGTTTACGCGGCGTTTTTGGCGGCCGATCGCCTCGATTTCGGTCGCGGCATGCTTGCTTGTTTTTTGCTGCCTCGCTTATCACGATCGGGAGAATGCGCGACTTTTACGCGAATTCGATCGAATGTACGGCGGAACGATTCCAACCACGCGAAGGTGTATGTACGACGCCATCTTAAATGTCGTGGTTCTCATCCTCGCGGAACGCGAGGCCGCGTTGTTATTCACCGCGCCGAAGCTCGAGCGGCGCGACGACGCGACGTTAGCTATCGCGCGCACTCGCGATGGCGCGTCGCATCCTTACTACAACGACATTTCGTTGACGTTTCATATTGCCGCGGTGCATAGATATTCCAAAAAACCTTCACGCGCCGACGAATTAGATGCCGCGATGCGCGCGGTCTCGAGGGCGGGCCGACTCGAATTATCGAGTTCGCCGCTCGTTGACGCCTCCGCTTCACTCTGCATCCAACGCGCGTTGACTCGGACCGTCGCCATCACGCCCCCTCACCGAAGGTCGATGACACATTCTTAAAATCATCACGGATTAAGACGGAAGCTTTCGACGTGGATATCGATCTTCATGAGAAGACTTTACACGATCTCATACTGTCGCACGTTCTTCGATCGTACTCATTTGTTTTTTGAAAAGTTGATACAAGCTTGTGGAAGACCCGATTTTGTTTTTGGAGTTTTCCTTGATATACGTTTCAATGTTGGTTAAAGAATCGGACCGAACGTCTTTAGACGCCTCTGAAACTAACATGCCATCAGAAATCGACATACCTTTCGCATCGATATCACTAGAAGTGTCGTCGTTTCCGTTTTGAGTGGTATATGAACTACATATACGTCGTGAACGCGTTATAACGAAATCGAAATTTCAATCACATTATATAAGAGAGATCGCGGTGCGAATTCGATCCGACGATCTGTATCGAGTATGCAATGTGAACCGTCCGATTCAAATATCTGAACTATATACACTATTAATAAGCACGGTTCTAATATATATACACTACCGATAACAGTTAGCGACGTGGACCTACGACATCTCGGACTCGGTGAGAGATCGGTGCGGAGCGACGCGAGTGTAATATTCGATTACGCGCGATGGTGATGTCGAAGGCGAGACTATCGATGAGCGCTCCGCCAGTAGACCTTCCCAATCCCGTACCACATCGTCCTCGTTCATGAACGCCACCAACGCGGCCGCCATCTCCCAACGTCCGCGAGCGGTCGCTTCTTGCAACGGCGTGTGCATCATCATCGTATCGGCGCCATCATCACCCTCCCCCTGATGCGCACAAATTCCAAGCGCACTCATACTACGCATCCGTGTAACTCGTATTCACGCGATAGAAGCGACGATGCATCGGTAGATGGATGCGTACCTCCTTCTCATCGATCGAACGCGTATCCGCCCCCGCTCGCAACATCTCGACCAGCATCGCTCTCGTACCCGAGCGCACCGCTTCATGTAAAGGGAGACAATCGACCCGTTTTCGCAGCCATTCAGCTCGTGTCATCCCCTCGCGACAGCGCGTGACATGATCCACCACATGCTTCACCGTCAGATCCGAACCCGATCGGATGGCCTTGCGCATCTGATCGAATGACACCCGCAAAACGCGACGCGAGTCTCCAGCGGTCGTCGGTTCCTCGGTGCGCGCCAGCAAATACCGGACGGCCGACGCGTTCCCCCGCGCGCACATATCGGAGAGCAGCGCCTCCTCGTCGCTATCGGCGCCGTAATCGACGAGCGCCGTCCACAACGTCGGCGAATTCCCGGGCGTGATCATGGCCAAATTCAGTAACGAGCGGGCCGCGTCGCCATCGCCATCGCCAACTCGCGCTCGCATCACTCTGGTTTGCGTGTTTCTGCAAAAATTGAAAATTTTCGTGAAAAATACTCGTGAAGAGTTTTGCGAAAAGTTTTGCAAAAGGTGTTTCAAAACACCTTCTCACCGTGGCAACTTCCCCAGTATCGTACGCAATTTCCGAATCCTCGACCGTTCCGATACCCCGAGATGATTACGACAAACCTGCGACGGTCGCGCGCGCGAAAAATCAGGCGCGTGCAACTTCGTTCCGACGCGAAAAGATTCAAAGCGACGTTCGTTACCTCGCGCGCGATGTGTCCGAGGCGATCGACGAGATCGAGATGGAAGAGTCCTGCTTTCACAAAATCGCGTATCGATCAATATCGATAAAAAAATCATTGGTCGAAATTTTCGTAAACAATCGTTCGTCGTTTTCGCTCACCTTTTTCGCGGGCGCGAACGCCGCCGCGGCGCCCCGACCGCATTTTTTGTTTTAAGGAAACTCGAGAAACGAAGAGAGGCATCTCGAGGCGCTCGGACGTAAAAAAATGCTACCGATGATATTAGGCTGCCCTCGATCCTCTATTTATTCTCGAGAGTTTCGATGATGATGATGATGTCCGCGACCGTGATATAATAGCATCGCGTAGACAAGTGGATGTATCGCGTGTAGTTTGATCGCAGAGTCGAATTTTGTTAGAGGTGTTTCGAATACAACCATCTCAAAAACAGAAGAGATCGCGGATCGCCGACCGTCGCGAAACGATCCGTCGCGAAACGATCCGTCGCGAAACGATCCGTCGCGGAACGGCCGAGAGCCACCCGACAAGAATAAAACGTCGAAAATGGCGCATTTATGAGAAATCACAAAAACGCAACGAGGACGCTCGCCTTTTCCCCTTCGAGCGCTCCCGTTTCTGTCGATCATGGACTGCGGCGCGCTTCATCGAGAAACCGTTCGTATCGATCATCTGGAGACCGATCTCGATTTTAGAAAGATCACACTCGCTGCGATGCCCGCATTCTGGTTACTCTACGACACCGATTGCACCATCCATTTTTCTCGGTCGAATGTCGTCGACAAGGTTCGCGCTCGACCCGCGTCATTTTGGAGGTGTGAGAGGCTTGGCGCGCTGATGGGCGGTCGGTGCGTATACGCCCGGGCGGTCTTTTTTTGCAGATCGCGATACCCGAGTGTGAACGATTGGCTCGCGTGTATACGCTGGAGGGGATCGATCGCGACGATGAGCCGTTGACGCCGCCAAACGAGGAAGTCGGTCCGTTACGAGTGAAAATACGGTCCGATTACGACGGAAGCGCTCGCGCGGAGTGCGTCGACGGCGCTCTTTTGATGACGGACGTGTACATCAGCAAGGTGCGCAAGGAGCGTCGCTTCCCGCCGGCAAGATGTAAAATTATCGCGAATGCCATCGAATTTCGGCGAGACGCTGGATTCACAGGACTTTTGGCGCAGGAGATGTACGAGCGCTTATTTCGACCCACCAGGGACATGCTCCATCTGGTGGAACTCGACCTCGCCGATGCTCGCGACATCGACGAAGACTTACCCTCGCCGTGGGATGCTGTCGCGGAAGAGCGCGACGCCGAGGTGCGCGCTCGATAGTGCTTCCACGCCACCACTCGGCCGAAATTCGTTGTCGAACTGACGCGCGCTCGCCAATCCGCCCCGCGCCGACAGGATTCGCAATTCGAACTCGACGAGCACGACCTCGCGACATTGACATCCGCGGTCGCGAATATCGGCGAAGTCGGCGATGCGGGCCCCGATGATTCGAAGGCACCGGCGACGTCGACACCGATCGAAGTTTTGACCGGCGATGGCGACACCGACGACATCGTACAGAAACCGAGGGGACGGGGAAGATCGCGCTTGCGCCCGAGTTCTACCTCCAAAACGGCGATCGAGCGCGTAAGAAAACAACGTCGCATAAACCCGAATCCCGACGGCCCCGCCTTAACGGTGCGTGATCGTAGAATACAGGTTCATTCATGATGTCGATTTTAAACGAGCGTGATCGTGTGACCGTGTGTGCGTGCGTGTGTGTCGCAGTGCGTGGCGTATTTAAAAAAAAGACATGGGATAGTTATACACGACGCGGCTGAAAGCCCGTCGGAGAAGACGGGATCCGGGAAATCCAAGTATATGGCATCTCAATGGCTTGAAGAGGGCGGCCATCTAGACTTGGTCATATGTCGCTCTTGCAGCAGGGGTCAAGCTTGCAATCTGAAAGCGGTGAATTACGCGATACATAATTCGACGGCGACGGTCGATCGCGATAATACCGAACGCTCCGAATTGATCATGGCCGTGCATGACAAGTATTATTCCGATCCAAGACAGGGCGAGGGTAGCAAAGCTTGGACGCCGCGACAAGATCCGTATCGTGTCATGTACGCTCAACTCCGGACTGTGTCGTAATTGCACTCGAACATTGTAATTGCTGTCATCGTGTAGATGTTTCCTTCGATGATGATGCTCGTTTCGCCCTACTTCTCAATGATGATACCGCAACAACACGTCCAACCTGCGGACCGACGCACATTCGAGTCGTCTGTAACGCGTCTAATTATTTTCAAATCAACAATTCGCGATTGGAATATTTTGGGGTGAGGGGGGACGCACGCTTCTCCCGGCTGCGCGAACGAAAGCGCCGTGCCAATGATTCGATCATCACGATCCTCGTCATCTTCGGATAACTTTTTATACGGTACCACACGAGCCGAGCACCGAAATCTGCAACGATTACGTTTTTTCCCCGAAATGGCGTCGGTGTCTATGGGTATATCCCAGCAAAGTTTGTCCCCGATTTCGACGTTGTGAGAGCCGGTGTTCTCGATCGTGTCGGACCCGGCCACTTTGATGGCCACCTTATCGCTTCGACGTCCGCGCGCGTCGTCGAAACCCATCGTGGTGGAGCTTATTCCCATAAAAATCGCCTGCGAACGCGAACGTGGTCGGATGTCATGCAAACACCGCGTACGGGCATCCATCGCCGTCGCGGCGTGAGCCCATGTGTAAATAAGCTTTAATACCGGTCCGAGTTCGGACCTTCTTCGCATCCTCGATCGGAAGCAGATCGAAAGAGGAAAACACGCGCGCCGATGGCGCTTGCAGCGTCGGTGTTCTGCTGACCGGAGGATTCTTTAAGCGAAAACAAAGATCGTGCATCATCAAACTGTACATATCATCGTTACTTCCGCCGCTCCCGGGGATCACATCGTTGTTATTCAAAGTTTTGGTTCTCTTCGCACGCCCTTCCATACCGAACACATCTAAATTGCAATTAACGACGACGAGCCCTTGCGATGTGATCGGGTTGTTCATGATGACGACGATGGCGACGCGCGTATTGCCGGGCACCGAACGCGGATTGTATTTATACGTGACACGGTGACATCACCGCGCGGCATAAAATCGTCTCGCGGTCGGAAAAACAAAAACGAACACCGTCGCGTCTGTCGATCTCATCTCGATGGCGACGATCGCATCGCCGAGATCTAACCAGAAGCCACTCGCGGTCCGGTTTTATCTTCCGGCGGACTTAAGAGCTCTATGACTGCATCTACGTGCGTGCTTCCCACCACCAGAAGCACGTTCTCGGTGTCAGCTTTCAGGATAGCGCGGACGATATACGCGTCCACCAGGTCCATGGCGCCGTGCGTCAACCACTGCGCCAATATGTTTTCGCTGGGGTCACCGCGATCGTCTTCGTATACACGCGATATGTGAAAGCTAACAAAATACATCCACATCACTATCGGATTCCAAGCAGTGTCGGAATCATCTCCAAGATCTACGCCCACGGTCCTCAGAGCATCGAAAATGTCGCGCAAGTAGGTGCCCTGCAAGCATACCCCGACGAGATGGTTGGCCGACGATGACAGAATAATACGAATCCTAAATCGCGTGCATTTTCTTACCTTAGGGGTGCGTTTTCTTTTTCGATCGTTGTGCACAGTAAATATTTTCATGAACGCGTTCTCATCAGACCGATATTCCATACCGTTTTCAGGATCCAACTTTATCGTGTATTCATTTAAGTACATGTACGTTTCACGCAATACGGCCTCGAAGTCGCGCGTAATCCGCTCAATTTCGGCCCTGCGAGAAGTAAAAAAAAAAACTCGTATAAATCGAAACCGCTTTCTCCGCAACGACAAAAGCAACGCTTCTTGCTCACCTAGTATTAGGCTTAAAAAAGGTGTCTTTTCTCACTTCTTTGAGCAAAAAATCGAGAAGAGTGAGCATACGCTCACACATCGCGGTGAAAATCTGCAACTTGCGTTTGATTTTTTGTGCGATCCGTTGGCGCGACTCTTCAGACCACCGATTAGTAATCTGCTCGTCGTGGTCGAGAAACTTGCAGAGTATATCCGATATGGCATACCCGTCTGCCGGTACGCGTCGCTTTTGTTCGGGAGTCTGCAAAGCGCAGCTAGCGGCCAGGCAGCTGATCGAGTCGTGCGCCCCCGATATCAAGGCTATCATCGCGGCTTTCACATCCTGCCGATCTTTAGAGGTTTCTGCCGACGCTATTTTCGACAGCGTCAGATCACGATACAATATGGGGGTTTCGACGACTCCTAAAACATTCGCTTGCCTTATGTCAATAAAAATCACGCGGTCGGGGTCATTCCTGAACTGATCGTCCATTTCATTGATAGTCACATCGGTGGATGTATTGTGCGCATACCCCGGGCAATTTTCGCTAATCACGGTTACGTTCTCAAGCAAGTTGGCAGTATCATCAGTACTTCTCAGCACTCGCTGACACGCGCCGGGTATTTTGCTTTTTTGGATTTTAGCGTCGTGTTGTATACCGACGAACAACAAATTCTGCGCGGCGGAGTCAGTTTGCCTCGCGATACTTAGAGTTTTTAAATTATGCACGTGGTAATTCTTTTTTATAACGTCGTAAATTTCTTCTACGGTTCGGGCATCGGACACGTTTGTTTTATAAATTTCGCTGTCGTGTACCAGTTCGGTCGCAAAGTTTTTAGCAAACTTCAAAAGAGCGTCTTCATCACACGAAGTGGAAGGGCCGCTCGGATTTAAAGGGCCCTTCGTTGATTGCACATGAGACATGCTCATCGAGATTCGTTTGTCGCTGGGGTCGACACCACGAGTTGAGTATCTAATTTTCTTTCTTCCGTACGTACCGCTCAGCCATTCGTGCCCGTGCGTGTGTATATATATCGCGGAACTCGAATCTGGCCTATCGCAACTCTCGCTCGCCTATCGGCCGCGTGTGTTATAAATACGATCGACGACGGCTTCGCGCGTCATGACTCTTTGGTTCTCAAATTCCATCTTGGCGACATTGTATACCTCCATCATACTCAGCATGCAAAACGATCTGCCCATCAATCTCGCCACGGAAAACGACTTGAGGTTGCCCATCACACCAAGAATTGCCGAAATGCAACTCGAGATGAAAGTGGGACTGATTCCACCTTTGTTCATCAGCTCCGCCAGCGTGCGGGTCATCACCGCACTCACAGAGACGGTTCCTCTCAATATGATGCATCCCGTCACGAAAGAAACGACGCTGGCCGAATATCTCTGTTATTCCGAAACGGATATCGATGACATGGTCGCGCACATGGCTGACGCCGAATACATCAAAAACCTCGCGGAAAATATTAGTTCCGTGGACGAAGAAGATATGGACACGTACTCGCAGGAAGAAGTCATGTTCATGACGATTTCGGAGGAAATTCTCGACACTTTCGAAGACTTTGAGAAGCTTAAGAGCAACAGGGAACGGAGGTACTACCTGTATTGCGTGCTCGATCTCTTTCACCGTGACGCGGCAGATACCATCACCCTGTTCGAAAAGACGTTGCGGAATGCGGTCATCATCGAGGCGTGTCACGTCTTATCCGATTCGCAAATCGAAGATTGGAACAGTAGCCTGCAGACTGAAAGTGGCGATTGCGAGATCGCGATGTCTAGCTATTACCTGCGACACAAAACGTTGTTGCAGTTTT
Source organism: Cymbomonas tetramitiformis (assembly GCA_001247695.2). Lineage (NCBI taxonomy): Eukaryota > Viridiplantae > Chlorophyta > Pyramimonadophyceae > Pyramimonadales > Pyramimonadaceae > Cymbomonas > Cymbomonas tetramitiformis. The sequence continues at coordinate 58,992 of LGRX02000063.1, forward strand.
ACGCGGCGGGGGTTTTGTACCAACGGCCAAATTGGTTCATGGGTATACCAAAGCCGTCTCGTTACGATCATATGGAGTTTTTTCGTTGCGTGGATAAAGGCGGTATCTTTTGGCGCCTTCATGAGCGTTTTAAATTCGGCGAACGAGAGTTTCTGATCAAATTGTTGTGGACACCGTAGTTTCAATAATAATAATAATACGCGTCGACATGTAGGCGACCGAACATTATATTTTCACGTTACGCGAACTTTTGCTTCGCATTCGCATATATACGAGCATCTCTCGAGAGAGAGAGTCGCGCATCGTTCGGACAATGTCGGCGTTACCGTATAAACAGCCGCGCGGCGTGCTAATCGTGGTGTTGCTGTGTCTCCACGCGGGGCGTCGCGTCGCCGCCTCGACATGTGCAGACGTCGCGGACTACCCCCACATCTTCCGGCAGTGGCAGATCGCGTTCGAATCGGCTACCGGCCAGAGCATCTCTCTACCGACTCGAAATCGATGCACGGACGTCGCGCAATACCCCCACATCTTGCGGCAGTGGCAGATCGCGTATGATGCGGCCACCGGTCGAAGCGTTTTTTCGCCGACTCGAACTCAAAAGACGGAACTGTTGCGATTCGGGTTCTCCGAGCAATCCGCGAGCACCGCGGTGAATACTCGAGTGCGCAACGACGGGGAGCGAATCGGGCCGATACTGAACTTCGCGGTGATTCGAAGAGTGGACGTTCCAGACGCTAGGCGCGCGCTCATCGACGCAATTTTTTTGCGAAACCCAGACCTCGAATACTTCGATTTTGTGGCACGTGAGATGAGACTCACGTCAACGGACGACCAAATCTGTCAGGCCGAGGTCACACCGGATTCTATCGTGAGAACTTTCCGACCCGGCAAAAAACACACCGTCGACTTTGACGGCTATCAGATTGCCCACAGCACTTTGACGACGGACCGAACGCGATCCTCTCGTTTCACCGTCTTCGAATACGTCCACGAAAATCGCAAGTTCCGAACCGCCAAGCGATTGTTAACTTCCACGGAGCGTCGTCTTTGGACGGAGGAAGATCCCATGTACGCCGATCCGGACGTCGATAACGTCGACTCGATCGTGATCGTGGCCATCGAGCGATCTCCCGACGGAACCGTGAAAGGCAAGATCACCAGAAACGTGCTATTCACGGGGGAGAAGGTCGAATACGCCGACGACAATTGGGTGTTGAGTGTTTGCGCGAGCGAGGGCTCGCACGAGACGCGACGCCTCGGCATCGACGCGGCGCGAGAACCATGTGCCGAATCAAACTCACCGCCTCCGCCATCGCCCTCGTCACCTCCGCCACCTCCATCACCATCACCTCCACCACCACCGCCTCCACCGCCACCGCCTCCACCTTCCCGGCCACCCCCAACGCCGCTCTCGCCACCTCCGCCATCGCCCTCGTCATCGCCTCCCCGCCACCTTCCCGGCCACCCCCATCGCCGCTTTCGCCACCTCCGCCTCCTCCATCACCACCGCCTCCACCTCCGGCGGCGCCTCCTCCACCACCTCCGTCATCTCCTTCCCCACCGCCTCCCTTTTCTTGCACAGCTGGCGAAGTACTTTCCTATAACCAACACGGAGTCGCGGTTTGTCGAGAATGCGAACATGGATATTACATGGATGAAGAATCGCACACTAATCGAATCTGCAAAGAGTGCCCATATGGCCACGTAAGCGGTTATGGCAGCAGAGAGTGTGTACCATGCGGTCCTGGATACTATAGATATTCCAGTACTCAATGCTTTAGATGCCTTCCCGGAAGTTACAGCAGCGCCCAAGCTAATACGCAATGTTCATTCTGTGTGGGCGGCACCGTCGCTTTATCCAGAGGCGCTACAAAATGTGATCAGTGTCCCGGGGGGCAATACCCTTACAATTCACGACAGTGCATGAACTGCCCCATCGGAACTTACAACGATGGATCAATGCCCGCGGCAAGTTATAGCGTTGTTTCAGTTTGCAGGCAGTGCTCTTATACGCAAGGTTTGAGCAGCACAAAAGGAGCATCATCTTGTGACGTGAATTGTCTCGATCTATCAACACAATCGTACTACGCGCGCGATTACAGAGAAGACGCGGTCCCTCGAACTATATGCACAAGATGTTATCAAAGAATGAACGAGCAAAATCAATGCTGTAATCCCACTTGTCATTATTAATAGCGGTATTGTTTACAACACAAATACCATGCGTTTTCTGTAAAATCACGACGCTTTTCGCTTCTTTCAAATATGTACAAAGAAACGAATTCTACACTTGCTTTGCCATTTCTGTGAACGCTTTTATGATAAGGTCGTAGTTTATCAAAGTCTCTTTTGGCAATCTGCTATGCAAATATTTAGCGTTCTCTGCGGCCATTTCGTTCAGTACACGTCTGAGAACTATGTTGGTTCGATTTTATCGTATTCGTCGTCGCGGTCGTCGCGGTCGTCGCGGTCGTCGCGGTCGTCGCGGTCGTCGCGGTCGTCGCGGTCGTCGCGGTCGTCGCGGTCGTCGCGGTCGTCGCGATCGTCGCGGTCGTCGCGGTCGTCGCGATCGTCGCGGTCGTCGCGGTCGCCGCGGTCGTCGCGGTCGTCGCGGTCGTCGCGGTCGTCGCGGTCGTCGCGGTCGTCGCGGTCTTGAAAGCTAGACCAAGTCTCAAAAGCGAGCATCGCGGGAAGAGAGTGTCGCGAAGATAGCCGCGACAATTCCATTCCGCGATCGATCGCAGGAGGGAGCGTCACATGGAGGGAGCGTCGCGAATAAAGCCGCGACGATTCCATCTCGTGACCGATCGCGGGATCCCTCACCGCTATAAGATATCAATTCGTTCGGAACTTCGTTCATTTGTGAGCAGCAGCGCCAAAACCGCTACCAGAACTGCTCACAATGTGCATTTCGTCATCGAACCGTCTCGTGCATGCCGTATCGAACCGTTGCGAGTATTCCGTCGATCGAACCGTCTCGAGCATTTTCGACCGAACCGTTTCGAATATTCGAGCATCGTCATTGACAGGTCAGTATCGCTTGGCCGAGCGAGGAACGAGTACTCCGAGCGAAGGGAAGCCCGGCGGGCCTTCGGTAACTCGTCGATGGGTGTCAGACTCGTATCGCGGTATTCGAATCTGACCCGACGGAGCGCGCTCCGATGGGTGGCAGACTCGTATCGCGGTACTCGAATCTGGCCCACCGCGACCCTCGCCTTCGTCGCGGTGCCCTTCGCGAAGATGAAAGACGCTCGCTCGCCTATCTCTCAATCTCCCCCCCTCCCCGCCTGCCACATTGCTTTGCTTGCTCGCGAATACATGTTGTTTTCACTACCACCATCACTGACGGTGTCTTCGTCGACTCCTCATTCTCACCGGTGACGCGCCCTTCACCGAGAGCGCGACCGCGATTGCCATCGCCTTCGACGCCGCCTTCGCCGACTCCGACCTCTCCACCTAGTCGCGCACCCTCTCATTCTCACCGGTGACGCGCCCTTCATCGAGAGCGCGACCGCCTTCGCCGACTCCGACCTCTCCACCTAGTCGCGCATCCTCTCATTCTCACCGGTGACGCGCCCTTCATCGAGAGCGCGACCGCCTTCGCCGACTCCGACCTCTTCACCTAGTCGCGCACCCTCTCATTCTCACCGGTGACACGCCCTTCATCGAGAGCGCGACCGCATTTGCTAACGCCTTCGACGCCGCCATCACCGGCTTCGTCTCACAGGTGATGTTATTAGAGTCCGAGTGGTCGTGATCGGCCATCGGTCGTATTACTGTCGGCCGAGTGTCGGTGTCGTGATGCCGCCGGGGCGGTGGTGACATGGTCGATATGTCATCCGTCGGCACGGGTTGCGGAGCCGGAATGCGACCGTTTTCACTCTCGAACGGTTCGCACGAAGGTCGAGCAACCCCGGTCAGCGTACTATGAGCAAGTGCGCGAGGTTCGTCCAACCGTTTCCGATGTCGCGGAAACAGGAGTCAATGCTCTCGCGGGGCAGCGGGGTTCGTAACCCGATGATGGTATCCGTGAGACGGACGTTGTCACCGCGATTCGAGTGGGGTCGTTGTGACCGCGAGGTATTCCAGTCCGATTACGCTCACCGCCAAAACAACAATTCCATCCTATACTCTACACGATACGACGACGACATCATCGTAGATTTCTCCGCTATTACTTTGATCACATTATTAGCAAAGTCGAGGCTTTAACACTGCTCAAAGAGCGATTTAAAATTCCGAATAGCCAATTAACTTTTGCAATCGGATTTTGTATATATACGTCGCCGTTAAGCTCAACATCGAAAAATGTCGATTTTGAAACAGCCCGAATCGAGAATACTCACACTGTACAATCTCAATGCTTTGACCGAGGTGAGTATCTCTCGAGAATTTGCTCTTGGAATGGGACAAAACACGTGCGCGAATATGTGAAGCGATCGCGTGACTTGCTTACCTACTTGATTAATTGTGGATAATAGGGGCGAACGAATGTTAATCGAGCCGAGCTTTCCGTCTACCGCGAGATCGAAGAAATCGAAGAGTCAAACAATAAATTGAGGAGGAGGCTCGACATACCGACGACGGAAACGGTCGATGCATGGATAAATACGACACGAATCGCGAAAATTGCCCCGTGCTTGCATACCCTTTCCGCCGATAATCGCGGCGGAATCGATTATTCCGTCGCCACCGATGCGTTTATAAAGTGGATTAACCAGGTACGTTGCCTGGTTTATCACGCGCGCGAACGTTCGCGATCGGCTGATTTGGTCGCTATCGCAACGGCAGGTAATTCTAAAAAATGAGGTCGAAACGTCCGGTACAATCGCCCACGATCTTGACATGCGCCCCGTCGCGCTACATATCTTTGAGAAAGGAGACCGTGACGAGAACGGGCGTCATGGCGTGCAACCGACCGATTTCCCATCGCCGCCATCGGATGACGCGCCGATACAAGTGTCGTATCATTCGCATCCGGCGGTGATCATGGCGCAAGTGGGGTATTACGCGCCACCCAGCTTGGAAGATGGTTACTACGCGCTGACGGTGTTGAAAAATTCGACCGAGCATGTCGTGCTCGGCTATTCCGGTTTGTACGCGATTCGTATTCTTTATCGAGATGGCGATTCCAACCCCGACCGGCGCGCCGCTTTGAGCAAGAGATGCGAGGCGCTTCTCGCCGAGCGTGGTTTGTCGCACGTGGATTTCAAGGGCAAGATTTCGCTACGCGAAGCGTGTATGCGAGCGCAAGAGAAGCCTTTGCAATCTTTGGATGAATTACGGAATTCGAAACTGCATTCGCAGTTAATTTCAACCAAGCTATCGTCTCTTGCAGATATGCAGAGATATCTTACGATATTTTGCAAATTGTTCCGCTATCGCTTACTGGTAGATTACTACGCGTACGAATTCCAATCTCGTACAATCAAATAGTGCTGGTCGCATCCGGCGATGCGATCGCGGGATTCGCGGCGCATATCGCCAAAAACGAACGCGCCGCTTGTTGCATGGTTGCCATATACGCATCCATTTTACTCTGTCGCGCGACAACAAAATCACCCGAGTAATTACAAGCGCGACAACCGCGTCCGAATAAAAACGACGAGACGCACCTCCAAACGACGCATCTCTTCGCGAACAACTTTGGTCACGTGGGTGTCGATGCCCTCCGATAGCGGCGTCGCCGTGAATGCGGGTCCCGGACGCGGCGCCTGCGTAAACACGGCGGCAGATGCCCGGTCGATCGTACGTACGCTCGAGTTTTTTATGTAAAAAGTCGAATCGTCGTCAAATGCATACCAACGCATGGCAATCGCACCCGTTCGGCACATGTCATCTCGCAATTTTCATCGAAGACCGCCGTCGCCGTCTCCATCGCCGTTGTCGTCGCCGTCGCCGTCGTCACCGGCGTCGCGCTCGTGATGGTCGCGATGGTGGCGATGCTCGCGGTGAGCATCGCCATCGCTTCGACTTCGTGCATGAGCAACTCTATTAACGACGGACGAATCACCTCGAAATTGAAAATGTCTTTATCCGAATCGTTTTTGAGCTCGATGGGTAGCGGCACCGGTAACCCGTCACGCGATTGGCGATGCCGATCGAACGCTTCAAACAGCAGGCGCTGCAAACGGGTATCGAATGCGGACGGCTTCGCCTCGTTCCGATCTCGCGCTTCGGCGAAAGCCGGTTCGACGGCCATCACCATCGCCGCCGCGACGGCGTTGACGTTGGCGTTAGCATCGGCGTTGGCATCGGCGTTGGCATCGGCGTCGGCATCGGCATCGGCGTTGGCATCGGCATCGCATCGGCATCGGCATCGGCATCGGCATCGGCATCGGCATCGGCGCCGGCGTCGGCATCGGCATCGGCATCGGCATCGGCATCGGCGTCGGCGTCGGCATCCGCGGCGTTGTTGGCATCATCAGCGTCGGGATCGCTCCCCGTCGCTCGTCGAGGTGGGCGGTTACGCTGCTTGTGCGCCACAAATAAAGGCGAATGTACCGGATGTTTCGCACCGTCGGGAAAATTGTCGAACGTAGCCCATCGAATGTGTTTGCCGGGTTTTTGCGCGATCGCGTAACGGATGATATGGTGTGTCATCTTGGTGGATACGAGCACTTGATTTTTACGAGTGCGCGCGTATTCGGCGCAATACAGCAACGGTTGATACACCATACCATCGTAATGTTGGACGTAAACATTGTCCGAATGTTCCGCGGTCACGCGACGAGCCCCCCTGCTGATGGTGATATCGAAGATCTTGTCGTCCAATGTGCGTTGTTCCTTCGATTTTCCCGATTCATGAATCACTCGATTCATGTCGGCAGCCGTCTTGAATACCGTACCGCGTTTCACCAACTCAAACTCCGTATTGCGAATCATCACGCGCTCGGTTTTATTCTTCTCGCCAGCTCGTTTGATAGGTTCGCAAAACTTCTCCGGTCGCTTAGCATTCATTATCGCCTGCGTAACAGCGACGCGCGATCGCCGCCGATCGTTCAAAATAGATTCGAGGCGATTAACCAATCGGGAAAGATGAGTGCACGAACCTTCCATTTTTCAAGTTGCGCGACGACGGTAGCGTTGTCGTGGTCCGCGACGACGACGCCGTCGTCGACAACATCGTCGTCGTCGATGATGTCCTCGCCGTTGTCATCGATGTCGTCTTTACGACGCCGACGACTTTCGCCTGTTCACCCACCCCTCCCCGCGTTTTCTTTCGCGTAAAAAAATATGAAATCGATGAACGCGGAACAAACGACGAAGTAGCGAGCGGTCGGTCACCCGTGGATTTTTTGATGTTGCCCATGATACGTGTTGCTGAAATATATACGCGGCGGATGAGTGTGAAAATAAGGCGACGCCACTTCGACTGTGACACTACAATCACCAACAGCGGTTCACGGTGATATATAGCCATCGACACAGCGAAACCGCGGACCGTCATGCCGCGACTTCAATATCATACGCCATTCACTTTTTCCGCGATACATTACGCCGCGATACAAGCCATCGCGGGTATCACGTTGTGTTTGATATCGTTCGATGAAAACGATTCGCCGACGTACGATGTCACCCGCGAACTCGCGTTGTCTTCTCTGTTGATTTTGAATACCGCGATCATCGTCGAGCACGAACCAAACTCGCATCCCGACAAGTTTCGACTTACGATGGTGTACTCGATAGTTTCCGTTATTCCTTACATCGCGATGCGGTACGGCATACATAATGTCGATTTCGAGTGGAAACGCGTCGTGTATTTAGGACTCGGGGTATACAGCTTATTCACGACGGTGATATTTCTCGTCTTGTCGTGGACCCGCGTCGTCGAAGGCAATCGCGTGCTGCATCGTATCGCGGAACGCGCGACAAAAACGACGTTGTCGGTGTCGTACGGTTATTAGTGTATCATATCAACTGACGATTCATTTCGTAATTTAGCTGCATCGCATCGCGGATCGCGCGACAAAAATGACGTCGTCGGCGGCGTCGATTCGACACTCGGTATTAAATATTTTGTTGTAAACATTTTACGCAGTCGGTCGTCACCGGCGATATCATCATCATGCTTTCACCCACATTCGTGTCTTTGTTCTCCGGTATCGGTGGATTCGAACGAGGTATCATGCAATGCGTACCGGGGGCGCGATGCGTGAGCTATTCGGAAGTATGCCCTTCGGCGTGCGCGATTTATCGCCATCAATGGCCGAAAGTTCCGGCGTTGGGTGACGTTCGCGCTCTCACCCGCGACGCGTTGCTGCGAAAGATTTGCGAGTCGTACGCGAGTAACGACGGTCGGTGCGAATGTCACTCGGACCCGACGACACCCGTCGTGGATATCGTTTTCGCGGGTGCGCTTCACACCAAGAAATTCGACCCCCATTTCTTTCGCGATTTTGCTGACGACGATGATCGTCGCGCGCAGGCAGCCCCTGTCAAGATTTGAGTTTTGTCGTCGGTACACCCGACCCCGAAGGTTTGGAGGGATGCAAAAGCTCGCTGTTTTATGAATTCGTACGCCTTCTACGCGAATTGCGACCGCGGCACTTTTTATTTGAGAATTTAGCGCGGATGGCGAACGATCAAATGCGCGCGATCGATCTGGCTCTCGGCTGCACCAGCGTCGTGGTCGACGCCGCCAACTTCACGGGGCAGAGTCGACGACGTCGATTTTGGACAGCGTCCATTCCGGTGTTCATGCCACCGATTTCGCGCGGACCCGCATTCGTCTCGCGACTGGACTCGGTCGACTCGATCATGAGACGATCGCGCGTAAAGTCGAATACGCTGGTGCTCGACAGCAAAGAGTTGAGCGTGTTACGTCGTCGTATGACAAGCAAGAATGGGGCGCATTTACGCCGAGGCGGATTTGAACCTCGCATCTTGACGGCGTCGCGATTTGTAAATCGAGTTTCGTACAGCTACAAGCGCAAAAGCGCGACACTGTTACGCTCCGCCGGCTACTCGCAAAACTGTAACCGGCTCGTATACGACGAGCGATTGCCGAGAACGCGGCTTCCGATCTGCGTCGAGGTGGGTCGATCGTTACCTTGGCGTCGCCTCTCCGTCGAAGAGTGCCATCGGCTGCAAGGTAGCGCTCCCGCGATTCGATTTCACAATTTAAAAACTATTCCGCGATTCGACTTCACAATTTACAAGCGATTCCGCGATTTCCGGTGATCGCGCGCAGGGTTTAAAATTTCTGAAACGGCGAGCTGCGCCGAGGAGGTGATGTCGTTATTATCGTTTTCGTTCTTATCACTTTCCGAAATTTTCAAGGGCGGTGATGAATACGGCGGCGCGGGTACGCAGGAGAGCGATCCCGAAATGAAAGGATCGACTCGAGTGGCGATGTTGGGGAACGCCGTATGTCCGGATGTTATCGCGTTCCTCCTCCGTCAAATGCCGGCATTTCAACCAGCGGCCGATCATGCGCCGGCGCGCGGCGGATGGGGTCGCGTCGACTCTTTTTTTGGGCGTATAAATATATAGGTGAAAGCTAGGAGTAAATAGATCGAAAGATGTTTCAGCATTTTCTGGATTGCACTCGTAAAGCGGGTGGACGTAACGATGCGAAAGCCGTCTTTCCCGCGGATAATGTCGTCGCAATGGAATTCGACGACCGGGAGATGAAAAAAGAATCCACACTTCGCGCGAGTGTTTTCGCCACCGCTTCGGATTATTGGCGATCGCGGGAGGTCTGAGTGACGTGATACCCGAATCGTCGACGGAAAAATTGCGACTCTGTCGATTGTGTCTCATTCCGGATCGCGTTCGTTTTCCATTCAACGGTGACGCGTTGATGCAAATCAGCGCCGAATTTCGTAAATTCGGCTGCGTGATATCCGCGGAAAATGCGCGACCGTCGGCGGGGACGACACCGACGGTCGGCGGTGGTCTCGACTTGCGATCGGCGCTCGAAATTGTCATCATGATGGGAACTCATCTTTTAGAATTGGAAATGTCGGACTCAACTCCGGCCGCGACGCCGGGGGGCGACGCGCCGCATCGCGCAATCTGGGTGAGCGCCGACGAGACGGATCGGCATGAAGCTTACATTCGATTCATCGAGTCGTTCGTGACGCCGTCCGACGCTCGGCGAATGACGGTTCACGGTCATCGGCTCGGCGCGGACCGACCGCGCGCGCGAATAACGAAAGCCGGTACCGAGCGTCTCGAGCGTTCGAGAAGTATATGAAGCGTCCCTGTACATTTTTGTAAAGATGTATATATACGCAGCGGATGCAAAAGAGAGATGCAAAGGTCGATCGAATGTCCGCGACGTGTCAATATCAGCGGATCGATGTCTGGATCGAACGAACGCTGTTAGATTTGGGCGACTCAGATCTTTTGCGCGCCTTTCGCACGCGTCGGCAAGCGTTGCGCAATCAAACGAACTCCGCGAAGCGGACAAAATCGACATTGAGTAAAATATTTCGACCCGCGGTGATCGAGTATCTATCATCTCGCGATAATGATGATGACGACGACGACCTCCGCGCCGCGATCGATTAGCCTATCGTACCGCAATCCGTGGCAAACTCGTTCCGACGGTGTCGAATATTCCACATACCAAACACGCATTCACGTGATTTCGCTCGCGTCGATCTACGCTCGGATCGCCGGTCGCTTACGAGAAGCGGTTATTCATCAATTCGATTTACACGATCATCCAAATCTCACCATCGAATTGACGCTGGTGGATGATTCCGATTTAAAAGATGCGGGTATGACTTCCGATGATATCTGCGACATCGGCGCGGAAATGGCGGCGTTGAACGGGTTTCGAACACTTCAATTGCAGACTCTGCATCCCAGATCCGCGATCACGGTGCTCACGACGTACGCGGCGCATCGCCTAACCGTACACTCGCAAACTCGAAACTATCTTTTACTGATCAGGGAAGCAGCGCGTAACGACGTGCGTTCCGAAACCGACGATCACCGAAATTTGAGCGAAGAATGTTTGCGCGAGTCTTTCGATAAAGCGAATCGTCGAGGTTTACGATGTGATATTTTGGAGATCGACGACGAGGGCGCGAAGCCGAGTATTTTCGTCGACGAAGCCCGCGATAATCTCGTGCGAATAGATTTAGAGTACTTGGAAGATATGGAGACGGAACCCGGACGCACCCGATGAGCGACCGAATATATTAATATATTTTTTGTTCGTCGTGGCGTATAAGTACATCGTTGTCTTACGAGTTGTGATCCGCGTCTCATGTACGTCGGCAACGCGAGACGCGGCCGCCGCCGCACCGCCACCGGCGGGAGGGTATGTGTCATTTTCGCGGCGGCGATCGCCGCGGTGGTTTTTGTTGTCGGCGTACTGTGCGTGATACAATACTACGTCGCGTCGAAGCGCCGGAATGCCGATGACATTGGCGTCGTGAATGTCGATATCATTTCCGCGAAGCAACTTTTGGAGGCCATCGAGTACCCTCCGAAACGTCCACCGATTCGAACACGACGATATATCGCGTCTGTTAATCTATCGATCGTCGGGACTTACTATTTGCATATTCAAGCTCAGCGAAATGCGCATTTGGACTTCGGCATCGTCTCCGAAAATTCGAAACGCGACGCGAGTCGATTTTCGCCGGCGCCGACCGCGATGATACGCCGTCGTCACTTGCTCGACGCCACGACCGACTTTCAAAAATCGGATTGCGCCCCCTCTTCGATAACATCATACACCGATGGTGTCTCCGTCCTCGAGGCTTTGACGCCCACCGAACGCTTCAATTTCGGTAGCTGCGATCCGAGTCTGAATAGAGACGGGGTGTGTTTCGACTCGTCGGATCGCGACGATCTGGCGCGTACCGACGTCGTCAATCGTAGCAATCCGGTGTATCGCGTTTCGCAAAGCCCCGCGTTGAAAGCTCGACTCGTGTGTGTTCCGACAACAGGGCATTTCTTTATCGGTGGTAGAATTCATCGACCGGGTGAATACAAGTTCGATCTCGTAATGGGAGATTGCTTCACGGATCGATGCGTGAAAAGCGCGAGTATGGAATCATTCGAAACAACTCGTAAAGTGATTTCCGAGTTGAATACCGCGCCACTCAGCGCCCCTCTTTCGACAAAAATCCGGCCATCCGACATTCTTCACCCTGCATTCTCGGTCTCGTCGTCGAGAACACCATTTTTCTCGCTTACTAAATCGCCAATGTCGCACCCATCTCCGTTCGAATCGCCGCCGCCTCTCGCACCGCGGTACCGTTCGATTTCGCCGCCTCCATCACTTTCGTCTCCATTGTCGCCACCGCCTTCTCCGTCTCTGTCTCCGTCGCCCTCGTCGCCACCTTTGCCACCCTCACCGTCACCACTTTTCCCGCCTTCCCCGCTTCCACCTCCTCCGCCTTCACCGCTACCTTCGCCACCGCCGCTACCCCCGCTACCCCCGCCATCCTCGTCGCCACCTTCGCCACTCTTCTTACCCGCGCCTCCTCCGCCTTCTCCGTCGCCACCTTCGTCGCCCTCACTGGTACCATTTTCTCCACCCTCTCCGTTTCCACCTTCTCCGTCGTCGACGCCACCGCCCCTACCTCCGCTACCTTCGCCACCCTCGTCGCCACCCCGTCGCCACCCTCGTCGCCACCTTCGTCACCCTCACCGTCACCGCCTTCTCCGCCCTCTCCGTTTTCACCGTCACCGCCCTTCACCTTCTCCGTCGTTCTCCGCCGTCACCGCCGTCACCGCCGTCTCCGCCACCCTCCTCCGCCACCTCGTCGCCACCTTCGTCACCCTCACCGTCACCGCCTCTCCGCCCTCTCCGCTCACCTCCTCCGCCGTCGCCGCCTCCGCCACCTCCGCCATCCGCCGCCACCTCCGCTACCCGCTACCTCCGCCACCTCCGCCACCCTCACCGTCTCCGCCACCCTCACCACCTCCGCCACCTCCACTACTTCCGCCACCTCCGCCACCTCCGCCACCCTCACCGTCTCCGCCACCTCCTCCGTCGTCACCGCCATCGCCACCTCCTCCGCCGTCACCGCCATCGCCACCCTCTCCGCCCCTTCCACCGCCGCCAACTCCCCCGTCATGCCCATTTTCACCTCCGCCACCGGTTCCACCCCCGCCGCCTCCCGTCGTCTTTGGATCTGTATCCGATGAACAACACTCGGGGTCCTGCGCGGGTCACGGAGGCTACGTCACGCAAGTGGAATGGGGGATGTGCGAGGGTTTGATCGCCGGACTACGAATACGATGCCGGGATGGAACATCGTACACATATCCGCGCGATAACACTCGGATCGATTCTTGGTGTGCATTTTCAAAGCATATCGATGGAGCGATCACTTCGACTCGTCAGATCACTCTGATTTTCGACATGATCGGTATATATCATGCGCTGGATGTCACGGACACGTCGTCTTTGTGTTTGACGCGAGGTGTATCCGATGATCCGATGATCGAATACGCCACGTGCTCCTCGGGTAGGCACGCGCCCATTGATGCCAAAATGGATTCTTGGGTTGTATATATAGCAAACGACACCGACGTTGGAACCGTATATTCGCGATTGGGTGGAGTGGAATTCTTATGCGGATCTCATCCGTAAAGTTTAATATTTAATAATACCTCTCGAGCAAATACGGTGAATCATGTCACACTCTCCCGATAGCACTCCGAATTGGCATCAATTATTCACCGTTGCGCGAAACGTGTTATCCAAGGCGAAGGATGCGTATCATCACACGTACGTCACGGCGTACATGGAAATTGGCGCGTCATCGGGCGGCTCGGCGACGCGCGTGTTGATAGCTCGCTGCGATGGCGGATTTGACTTCGTTTCGGATTCGACTCTGCGCGAATTGCGTTCCGTCATCGGCGACGGCGCTCGTTCGGACGAGTGCAAGACGAGCGGGGACGCGTTTTTGATTTTTGGCGCCGATGCTCAAATATGGGTACGATACGGCGGCTTGAAAATGCCATCCGCGTACTGCGATCTCAAAGCGTCGCGGCTCGCGTCCCGACAATCATCCACGACAACTCTCGAAAACACGCTTCGGAGCATCGTCGAGGATATCATACGAGACGATGACGCCTTTCTGAGAATGCGGGGAGCGGTGTTGTTTCCGGTCGATATCGCGCGGCAGTTCTCGAAATCGATCGGCGAAAAAACGGTCGAGCCTCGAGTTGTCGTGACTCGATACGACAAGGGTATTCGCGTGGTGGTGAATCGTTTGGCGATGTGCAGCCTCGGAGCTTTAACACGAGCGGCACGCGTCGTATCCGAGACGACGCCGGGGACCGCGGTGACATTCTCGGTCGATTTGCGAAACCGAACGGCGATTTACCGATTCGATTTTACCGATCGACCGCGCTGGCCTAGCTCGAGCAAGCGAACTTCTTCAAACGTTATCTCCGATGGCGCGCCAGACATGCTCAAAAGACAACGCACACGCGACGGCGTTGCCGACGAAAATGCCGATGCATAACAGTTGGAAGAGTGTTGCGACTGTATACGCCGACGCCGTCGTCGCGCGAGCGAATTTCGATTCGCGCGATTGCGCTTTCGGGATGTAGATCGATAGAAATACCACGTCGTCGCCGTCTTCGTCGTCGTCTTTTCGACGCTCGTCGAATTGTTTCGCAAAACATTCACATCGCGGCGGAAGACGCTCGATCACTGAAATCAAATTTGTATTTTTCGAAATTGTGAGAGTGAGCAACGTAAAGTCGAGTCTATCGCTCGATCGTACCGCGATCGAAAGTTTTCGTAATTCTGCGATCACGCATTCGTCGACGCGCGGACCGACCGCGGCGTCACCGAATATTTCCGTCGTCGCAAGCGCGGTGGACATCCTCCGATTTTGATCCCGCACTCGAGGATGTTAGCGATATATATATATACGACGTTGGTCTGTCTAAAAATCTTACCGAGCACCGCTCCTCTCACTAATCTTTCGGTCTGATCATGTCCGCACAAGGCAACAAAAATTCAGGGCGACGATTCGCAGGCAGTTCCGGGAGTGGTGGTCGCGGAGTGATCAACCCAAATACGGGCCAACTAGTACACTCAATTGGCGGTAATCTTAACATGACACGCGACACCCGGGGCTTGCGTGGAACGCGCATTCCCGTGAAAGCGAACGGCCTCCCCGAATGCGATGACATGAGCGCGGTATCTCTCCGTCGTATGTTTTTTTTTTTCGTCGCTCGTGATTATAATATTCTGATACCGCGTACGCAGGAGTATTATTATCACGACGAAGAGACGGATTACGACCGCCTCGACGCTGAACGCGAAGATGATCTGGTAAAGCCCACCCGGTAGAGACCCGGTGATCGATCAAATATCCGGCCTATTTTATAGTTCTATCGATCACGCATCCGCCGATCGCGCAGGAAGCGTCCGACAACGACGACGACAACGACGACGACGTCGATTGCGATGAGCTGACGAGCGCGATGACCGGCGGAGGCCCCTCCTGCTCACCCCCTCACGTCGTATGCGATTCCGAGATCGAATTCGTGTTGCGTATGCGCGGCGATCGTACCGAGTATCGAGTGGACGGTGACGCGCTCGTCGATATGATTATCAATCAGAATTCAGAGATCGGAGAGGCGATGCGAAATGAAATACTCGGGCGCGCGCATGTGAAGCACATTCAAACGCGGGTGATTTCGGGGGATCGCTCCGAGTTATCTGACCTCCACCTCGATGTTTGTACCGACACCAACTCGAACGAAGACAAAGACCGGCGTTGCGTTTTGACGGATGAGTTCCACGTATTCGGCGCATCCACCGACCACGACAGCTCGATCTGCCGCCGAAGGATGCCTCTCGCGCTGGCGTTCGACAACGTCACCACCGTTTACAAAAACCGCATCGCGCGCGTCGAGATGAAAAATCCTCTGAATTACGTCGATTTGACATTGCTCGCGGACGAAAACGATGTCGCCGCCGGTCACATCAGTCACGAGGTGAGATTCGCGATTGCGCTCGGCGTCGGACACGCGGCGCTCGCTCGAACTGACGACGCGGAGCGAGTTTAACGCGCAGGGACGCTCGCTTTGCGACGGCGCGACTTTCGCCCACGTCATCAAACGCGAATACACGCAACATAACGATCGCATGACGCACGCGATTATCGGCAAAACGAGCGCCGAGACGTTGCGTATGATTCAGTACGCCTTGAATCACATGCCACGGAAAGAGCGCAGGGAGGGCGGTCGCGTACGCTGTTCGTGGGACACCTGGCTTCAGGTGAGAATTCGCGCCGAGAGCCGTTTAAATATTGATTATTCAATTCATCGCTCGATTCGAGATTTATTCGATTCGTGATCGATTCACAGGATGCGACCTTCGACACCGATTTCGGACTCGTGAAGTATCTGGATTGGAACCTCTACCTGAAGGTGAAATTGTGGTATTGCAAGAATCAAAGCCGATTCGGTGGTATTCTTCAGAAACTCGATCGCGGTATCATCATACGGGTTCGCTCGATGGACGATGACGACGACGTTTTCGGCGGAGCGCGAGGTGCTCTCAAAATGAACATGCAGATCCAAATCGAAACGCGCGAATCGCGCTCCGGCGAGCGCCGCCGGTTGGGCGCTCCTTCAGCGCCGGATGCGGACGACGACAGCGAGAACGACGAATATTAAAAAACACCTTCCCAATAGATGCGCTTTTATCGGTGCCGCAGACGGATTTTAAAAATCGCCGATTAAAATTCAGCTTGAATTATTATTTTTTGCTCTTCGAATAACTTGCCACGTGATTGATTGTATCGTTCGGTCTAAAATGAATTACAATCCCGTTGCCCTTGACGTGCTCGTATCCAAACACGTCGCGTCGGACTCGTCGTCACGCGGCCATCGAACCGACGACAGTCACAAAAAAAGATCCTCGTCGAGCGATGAGTCGGCTCGACGCGAGCGCGCGAAACAGCCGAAATTGCATACGAATAACCGAAGCGCCTCCTCATCGGAAGCGGCAGACCTGCGACATACGCGGCCGACCCGCAAACCCGCGAACAATCCTCGCCGATTTCAAGCGCGTTCCGGATCCGCGGGTTATATCGCCAATCGATCGTTGGAGGAATCTCCGCGATTGCCGACTCGCGCGCCCGGCGACGATTGTCCGTATCCGTGCGCTGACAACGACGACGATGACGCGACGGACGTCTGTATCGCTTGCAAATACTCGCGTTTGGCGAGCGATCACGCGCGTTCTTTCACAAGTATCGATCTGGAGGTACCGCCACTCTCGACCGTTCGTAGTTTGAATTCGGTGAAGTATTATTGACTCGCGCGACGAATTTCACCCGCAGGAGCAATGTACGGCGTACGAGGTACGCGAACGACCGACCCGCCAAAAAACGGTCGATACTTGATTTTTCAGTGAATCGTCGAAGAAATGACCGACCGAATTGACCGAAAGCGGCCATTTTTTATGAGCAGGAAATGGTGAATTTGATGCAAACGCATTATAACAACGGTGTGTCGAATGAACAGCTGGTGACTCTCGTGTACGACTTTTACACACGTGAAATTCGTGCGCATTGGGATTACGGAGAATGGAGCAAACGAAGTATTTGGAATCACATCATGTACCACATGAGCGATGATCGCGTCCAGTGCAACGAATTGAAACAGAATTTGTTATACCAGATAGAAGCACTCCGTTCGCACACATGGGTACGACACGAAGACGTCGACGACGATTCGCACGACGTCGTCGCCATGCAATCCTCCTCCCCGAATTCGCGCGGCGCCGTCCTCACTCCGGCGAAACGCGCGACGCCCGATCATAAAACTATACGCCTCATGGCCGAGCTGATTAAAACACACAACGCGCTGCAGGAGAGTATCATTCGACGTTTCGGAAACGCGTCGCGTTAAATTCGCACGATGCCGCTCGTCCGCGGATTCCAGCGTGAACGATGTCGAGTGGTGCGATTTGTGTGGTTGATCTCAGCGAGCAGCTCCGAAATGGTCATGTTTTCGATGGTCGGGATATCGTCGCTCGGCCGCTGACGAGCGCGATCATTGTTGTTTCTCGTCTCGGACGAACGATTTTGCATCCACGATCGCCGATGCTTACGGCAAAATCGATACAGGTTACCATCCGCCGCGAGACGCACCGACGTCCGCCCGAAATGCTTGCGATCGCAAGAGGCACCGCAATACGCGCAGATCTCCAAATCCGCAAGGCTTCTTGCGCGCGTCTCGGTTTTCTCTCTCTTTCCCTCCTCCTGCTTCGATACGGCGCTTAAAACGCCACCCACGCGACCGTTTTCTACGGTCCGGGCCAAGCACGCGGCGCAAATCAGCGCATGCGACCGCGCATCGTCGAAGACGACGCGGTGCATCGGAAGTACCCGGGCGCAGCAGGTGGTGGTGACGTATCCAATTCCGCGTATCACGCAGATGCATGACGTCTCGGAAGTGGTATTCACGGTCTCGTACCGCAGCACCGGAACGTGTCCGCAGCCGGCGCCTTTCGACGACGTCGCGGTACACACGGCGCTCGATTCACTCCCGATCTCGCAGGACCGGATCGCCATGTCTAAATATCCGTATTCTTCCTCTTCGAACAGGTTTTTGATCGTATGACAGGATGGGCAATAGTACAACACGCTCGGATTAGCGTCGTGAATGGGCGACGCCGCCGACGAGCATCTCGAGTCGATGAAGCGTCGGCGTCGAACGGCCGCCGATTGCGCTCGCGAGATTTGTCGCGGCAGAGCGATCATCGAGGCGGCGTTCTCGTGTAACAACAGTTGTAAAAATCCGATCGCTTGCAACGGTTGCGTTTGCATCTCGATCGCGCGATGAAGAAATCTCCGCGATACATCACGGAGCGACGTCGAGCGCCCCTCGTCGTTGTCGATGCTCCTCTTATCACCCTCCTCCTCACCGGCGTCGTCGTCGTCGCCGCGCAAAACCATCGATTTCGATCGCCTTCGCGATCGATGCGTTCGCCGTATGTCATAGCGAAAATACGCGCACGTGTCGTCGATCAACCTCCGCCGCTCCTCCGTCGACAACGCCCTCTCGCCGACGACAAAACCTGATGACGACACACCGCGAATTCAATGTTCCATGATGTGGCGGATGAGATAACAACGACGACGATCTAAAAGTTTGCGCGCGTGCCTCCTCACCCCGCGCAGCCAGCGAATCGTAATTGACGTCACGCAAGCACGTTTGGAGTTCGACGGACATCGGTCGAGAGAGTCTCGGAATGCTACCGGCGCCGAATCCGAACACCGAGGGCGCGCCGGTGTCGTCGTCGCCGCCGTTGTATCCCTCGACGTTCACGATTCGAGAGACATTTCGATTGGCCATACGTAGCTTCTTACTGAGAGGGCGAAGTATACGAAGCAGGCGAGGTGGAAATCGCGGCGAAGTCGATGTGTCCGCGTCGTCGTTTTCGCTATCACTCTGCGCGCGCCGATCGCGACGACAAACACTCGGATCAGCATTCGAACGCGTGGAAGCAAAAGGCCGATGAATGGGCTCGGCACCTTTCCTTCCGCCTCGCTCGCCGCGAATTGCTCGTAAACATATTTTCGATGATGATGCATAATACCTGCGTATCGGTGGCGTCTTCAGCGAATCCGAATCCGAACCGCGAGCGGAATTGCAAAACCGAACAAGTGAGCGCGAAGCACCGTCGGAACGTACCTCGAATGACCTCGCCGAGCTTTTCCCACACGAAGTGCGTGTTCGCGAACGCGTTCATACCGGGGGATCGACGAATGACGACATCGGCATGCTCTCTGATCGCGAATAGAATGAACATGTCGTCGGTGACGAGGGTATTGACATACGAGGGTAGAGCGAGTTCGATCTGTCGTCTTTTCGAGTAGAGCCATCGACGAAAGGCGCGCGGCGCGCGGACGACGCTGTCGCGATAATTGCCGAGCAACGAGCAAATGAGCAACTCCGCGAACATGCGACGGCTTTGCGCGTGCCGGGACATAAAACGCCCGAGAACCACGGTGAGAGCGCGCATATGACACGCGCGGGGTATACATTTTGCGATGATGTGACCGAGTTTGTCCTGCGATAATAATAAGATCGGTAACCGATGGCGTCGGTCGGTCAAACCCAAAAAAATACGAACGAGCGACGACGCGGGCGCACCATGTCTATTCGCATTTGCGTTTCGCGGTCTTGCGCTTCGACCACCTCTTCGACAGCGCCGGACCCCTTCGCACGCTTTTTCGTCTTCGCCGGCCGGTATTGAGGCGTCGACGTCGCGTCGATCGCGCCGTTATGTAGAGCCTTCTCCACTCCATCATAGAAGGACAGATACAATACCGGGCAAAAGGGGACCAAATCTTGCAGCACAATAACCCAAAACATGGCCTAACTAGACTTAGACGTTAGACCCAGAATAAAAACCATGGGGTACTGAGAAGCCCTAGAGGCAAAAGCTATGGGACCCGCCCGCGACCAAAACACCGGCGCTAGGCTCCATATGTTAAGGAAACACTGCCCGTTAGCAAACTCAGTGCAAACTAATGAGCCAACCTAATCCAAACAAGTCTGTGAAAAAACGGTTTTCACTGTATAATCGACTTCTTCTTCTTGTGCATAATGGTTTTCTATAGGATACGGTACTATAGATCGACTGCAAGGCTCTTCGAATCGTTGATTTCGCCGTGTACATTGATGTACTTGTTTACTTTTTATTTTCCTAGAAAAAATCTAATACTCCCATCGCGCTCATAAAATGTTCGGTATCACGAATAATTTACCGGGTTCATTGTATGGGACTTGCTTGGCTTCTTTGTTGACTCTGCTAAGGTTTCCATTATATTCCCAATTCAGAATTTTGGCGATTTCGCCAGTCGATCGGCAACGGTTTGTGGGCTCCGTAATAAAGGTGAATTTACCCTACAGGCGGTTGTGACTATCGACATCGTGAAGTATCAACAATACAAATTATAGTATAGCTTTACATGTATTCGCACGTTTGCTCAGGTTGCTTTGCTGTCGCGTGTAATTTGAGATATCGATACCCGCCCAGAGTAGGACCGGCGGGAAATTAATATACCCATACGCCCAAAGGCCCCCACCAAATGCCACATAAGATTGTGTAAACTTAATCGGTGCTTGTTAACCCGTTTGGTCTAGCAAAGCACGCAAACTATTCGACATACAATGTTTGCTTTTTCTTAAACTCCAACGTTAAATTAGTTTGCCTATCACGAAACGAGGTGTTCGTGATACGAGCGTAATATGTTACACATTATTTCGAAAGGTCGAGTAACGCTTCCAGTGTCTGCAAGTCATGAAGAGTCAAAATGGCGCGCGTGGTGTTATGCTTTTCGATAGCCGTAATAAACAAGTCAATCTGATACGCTTTGCCGTTTAAGCTTCGCACCAATTCGTATTCTGCTTCCTCAAAAAAGAATACGCGCATCGTATTACTGTATTTCGGTTTGATGGTATTGACGGTGTCCTCCAAGGTGACCTTGATGTCAAAAACTTCCGCAGTTGACCGCAGAATTGATTTGTTGCGTTGTCCAAGTTCGTGACATTTCCGGCGTTTAAAACTTAATAGGTCTACCACAACGTGTCCAAGATGGCCGTTCTGGATATTTTTGAAATTGAGTTTAGCCACAACGTCCTCGCGCTCGCGTTCTAAAGCAGTAAACCTGTCCAGTGTGGATTTCAAAATGTTTATCAAATCGTGGTGGCCAGATGGGTGTTCGCAAATTATTCGAAACCCAAGACTGCTACTTCTCTAAGCTGTTGAGCTGATTTTCCATACTGACCCGCAATATATCGAGGAAGTCGTCCGACGTATCGTCGGACATGCCACGCATATTGCTTGCGATTGCAGATCCTAACATGTCGCTGTATTTTTTTTCAGCAAGGATTCTGGTATGCAATACGCAGTCGAATTAAATTCTTAGGTGATCACAAAAACTAGCTTCGCATAAATTGCGAGGCAACGCGTTACTAGACATCAACGATAAGCAACCTGCGTTGCGCTGTCGTGGGTGGCAACGTTAGCTGAATACTCGGTTTGAGGTGCTACAAAGACTTCTTGATCGATTACAATCGGTAAGTCAGTAACAGCATCCGATGCCAATGTCCAAATTGTCGACACGAACACAATAGAAAAGACGCACAAATGTTTGCACACCGTTTCGAAACCGTCGCACTCCGAAGCACTCACTGCAACAATCGAAGCGCGCTGCAGGGGGCGGCATGATTTAGGAGCTGCCAGCCAGCAGCTTGCATATCGTTCCCAACGCACATTTCGATCCACCGCCCCCGCCTCACCCTCCACCTCAACCACCACCCGGCATCCCATCCCCCCGGCGCCGTATCGGTGAGACAGAAGGTGGTGCCACCGGACCTCCTGCCTCAACCCCTCCCTTCACTTTCACCGGAGATGTTAGGGGTTGAAATCGGTGCGGGGATTTTCACTGTACGAGCCGGGTCAAATCATATATCGTCGTGTGGCCAAAAGGCTCCACGACGGGATTTGAACCCGTGACGTTCGCTTCTCTAGTGCGACGCTCTAACCAACTGAGCTACGCGGAGGATGATGATCCTTTCACGCATACCAGTGGTACTCGTACAGATCGGACTGTTACAGATCGATGATCGACTATGCGCGTGACATCAACGACGACGTACCAACATCGCGACTGCGGGCGTCTGTCATCTTTCGATCCGTAACAGGAGAACCCCTTCGAATCCGGCACGTGTTTCGCAAACCGCATCAAGCCCGTCATAGATCGAGACGGCGACCCGATTGTCTCTCACACCGTCAAGCATTTCGCCTTCGACGACAGACCTCTGACGTTGAGGATGCTACGCCGTCGAGCAGGACTCTGACGCAGTGCGAACGCCACCGCCCGTACGGGGAGGTGGTGTTGCAGGAATGTTTCGCCATTTTGCACTCTCGGCAGTGACCGTTGTCACCGCGCATCATTTGTATGTGGGGCTACCACCCCACTGTTGGGCACCCGGACGTGCATTCCGCACGGTTATTCGTGACACCAGGGATGCCTAAGATATACGTAGGGATGGATCAGCCCAACGAAAGCACACCTTTTGAAAATTCTCGTATCGCTGATGTCCAAAATAGTTTTGAAAGCTCTTTATAAATCATTTGTCCTATGGCCCTTCATCACGCGCAGTGCAATAATATGCACACTTTCTTTTACTCAAGTCGCCGTGTGTCTTGGTACTTGTTTCAAAAGTATTCTTGGTTAACTCTAAATATACAAATAACATGTACATACGAAGTAATTGCGAGTCAGCCATAGATGGGGGACAATGTGGAGCCCATGGGTGCTTAACACGTGCGAGACGGGTAGTAACAGTACTCCGACGATCGATATATCTACGATTAATACATTGTATCACTTGCAAGCTTCCTCCGTAGATACGAGCCTTTCTCTGCCATGCCCTCCAACGGCTCCCATTCGAAGAATGGAATCACAACGATGCGCCAACCGGTAGCCAGCAACAACCGCTGCCGTAGACGGGTGGCGCCAGTGATGTCCCAAGTATGCGGGGGTGCCCCGGTCTTCAGGAAATGCACTGGACCGTCAAACTCTACTGTGATCCGAGTAGTGGGCTGTGCCATGTCGCACAACAACCCACTGTCATCCGTCCTGTATTCCACTTCATGTGTCCATCCGATTTGCATCAACGCCTGCAGAGACACCATTCACTTGAGCCCATTCAGACCCCCCCCCTTGTGGCTCCTCGAATGTCTTTGTGCTAATATGAGAATATGTCGATAGCATTGTTCTTCAGCGCCACCCATATGAGCCCCAAATAACTCAACACAGGCTTCTACAAGGAGTATCGGGTAACTAGAATAGCATGGAATACACATCTCAATATCGGATTGTGTTTTTTGCATGTTATGAACTTAAATATGGGGCAACATCAAATGCAATGTGTTATGTTTAAATTGGAGCACAGTGGAATTTTAGTGGTTTCTACCACGTGTAGATCAAATGACCTGTGTCATGCTTTGCAACTCTAGTGACGGTTCGTGTCATGTGTAGTAGGCACAAAAACTAGACAAAAAGCCCGTGAAGCTACATCGGCTTCAGCTCTGTTCTTTTGCCTTCGGTAAAAGAACTCCACGAGAATATTTCCTTCTGGGATATTTTTTGTGCAGCACACTGTAAGTAATTAAATCCCTTACTCCTGTAGAAGTAAGCAATCAGGAACCTGCACCAGCACAATGACTGGTAGCACAGACGGTCAGCAACCAGGGGACCCTGAGCCTACACCGGGTGGTGTAGGTACCCCTGGTGAGACTGTATCTCCTCCAGCACCTTCGCTGGAGGTGCAGCTGCTGCTTCAACAGATGAGGCACCAGCAAGAAGCCCACGATGCGGCAATGAAGATCCAGCAAGCAGAGAGCAAGCGGCCACCAAGTGGGTCGTCATGGGCAGTCCATGCTCTGAGTCCGGTCAAAGAGCACAGAGCGCTGAGTACAGAGCAAGGACAGTCCGAGCACAGAGCACAGAGCACAGAGCACAGAGCACATAGCACAGAGCATGGACAGTCCTTGCACAAAGCATAATACACAGTGCATTAGCAGCCAGAGCACACAGCTCACAACACACAACCTGAAAACAAGGTTGGGCATGAGGGAGCAGGTGGACCTTACGGAAGAGACACTTGAGGGGACTAAGACAGATGGGGAAGATCAACCCTTTGAGTTCTCCCTCATGGACACCTTGGCTAGGCTGGACAGGGAATGGACAACAATGTCTGATGCGCTGATCATGCATGTACCCGACGGCAATGTCAGGGACACATGATCAACAACATGTGCATCAGCATTCTTGTCCTACCCAGAGTACCCGGTGGACAGAGAAGGAGCTCCTTTGCGCATTGGGAACCACGTCCGCACGACCAGACGGGCGGGAAGCTATGACAAATATGGATTGCCCATGTGCTGCATCACCTGTCGGTGCAACGGAGCTAACTGGCGTCAACACACCGACACGGAATCTGAGGGATCGGTCTGATGGACAATAGATGAAGGAGATCATAGGAAAACAAACTCAGACTCGGATGCTCTTAGTAACATTTGCAGCAATGTTTATTGTCTACCTATTAATATTTGTCATGTTAAATAGCCGTGTTTCAGCACCCAACACACCCAAGCAGCATCAAAAGGGCCACTGTGAAACCTTCATGAGAGTAGAGTTGTCTGCAACATATGGGTGGGAGAGCACAACTGCTATAATGCTGAACAAACCCTATCATCACACATATACCCCAAATGCTTTGATGCAGGGCACAGTAAACTGCTCCACGGCATGTTGCCACACCCCTAAGCTCGGTACGACACGGCATGACACAACAGTGCACAGCAAGGCCTTGAGCGGCATGACACAAACCGGCATGAATCAACACAGTTGCACCCGACCAAATAACACAAGATCCGGCATGACAAGACACGGCGTGGCAAGGCAACCTACCTCCTGGCACCTCAAATCAAAGCCAAGCAAGGCAGGGCAGGTAAAGGCGGGGAATAATGGGACCCCCCAAACAAAATTTCTCACTAGACTGGTAAACAAAGCACAAGGGAGACTGAGAAGATGGGATGCAATTAAACCACAGGAGAAAACAACGGAGGAGTTTTTGGCCACGGGAGAAGAGGCTGTTGCACAGGTGGGGATGTCACCAATGCCAGATACACCATTATCCCTGACTCCCAAAGAGGCAGAAGCGGATACAGATGAAGAAATCAACATTACCCCGCCACTCCAGCCGCTAAAGACTGTCTTTGACCTGGTTAGCCCTGAACATACAATAGATGAACTAGGGGAAGATCAAGGATCGACAAATCCACAGCATAATCCGAGCAAAACTACTTATGACCTGGTAAGCCCGGACTATGAATCAAGTGAGCAAGAGGAAGGGGCGACACCGCCATGGTAGAGATCAAAAATCCCAAACAACATAGCAAGAAAGAATTGATAAAAGTTATTTATAAAAATAGCAGAAAACCACAGAAGAGATAAGTTGAAGGAGGAAAGGAAAAGCTGGGAATCGGAATGAGCATGATTATAAAAATGGCATGGCTGCTAACCATGCTGCATGAAGCGGGATAGGGATCAAGGGGCCCGATGAAACTTGAATACCTGCTGCTGTCTCCCATTACCCTAATGACTCCAATAATAGCCTCATTGCATAAAATGCAAATGAACTGCGAAGAGATTGCTACAAAAAGGCATATAGCATCGCCCATGACCATGAGGAAGG
This sequence comes from Cymbomonas tetramitiformis, assembly GCA_001247695.2. Lineage (NCBI taxonomy): Eukaryota > Viridiplantae > Chlorophyta > Pyramimonadophyceae > Pyramimonadales > Pyramimonadaceae > Cymbomonas > Cymbomonas tetramitiformis. The sequence goes on from LGRX02000063.1 coordinate 85,227, forward strand.
AGGGGTGTTCATGGCAGGGGACCAACAAACCGGCGCCATCGGAGGATTTGGTGACGGATGACGAGGAGGAGGCCGAGGTATGGCCCAACACAAACAAATGGGGGCCACCTAAAAAGCTCTATATTGCAATAACCCCCGCCTGCCACGGGCATGGCCCCAACAACAAGCAAAGGACCACAAGGAAGGACTGGAACACAAACAATTATACTAGCACAAATGTAAGGACCGCACTTCATATGAAACCTTGCAAGGAACTTTGCTGGAGGCATAGCGGACAAATGACCTTAAACAACAACAGGAAGAAGGCTGACCAAACTGTCTTTGAACAGCATGTCAACCAAAATGCACGGGAAAGCATGCCAACTAAACGGTACCCAAATGAACGCACAAGGATAACTCACAAACCAACAATAGCAGTCTGGCGGGTAAAAGGCAAACAATTGACCAAAGGTGGGCTGTACCGACGAGAAGGGGAGAAGGGTGGAGGCATGTTCACCGCCTTGGTTGGAGATGAGGTTGACATATCAGCAATAAAGGAAACAACAACTATGATCTGGAGCGGTGAACTTAGCGATGCAGTACAGTTAGACGAGGATGATGATGAGGATGAAAAGTTTAAGGGTCAGTTCAGATTCCTCAAGTTGACAGGAAGGAAGTTTTCGAACATTGCAAAAAAGGAAGTGAAGCAGGTCAAAACAGTGGTGGCTTCCGCAATCACTAAGGCGGGAGGAAACCCAACATAGTGACAACCACAGCAATGACCTTCGGAGGAGGGAAACAACCCTTTGTTCTGGTTGGCAATGTGGACATCCAGACAATCTTCGACCTTATTCAGATCAAGACAGTCAACGGAACAAACTGGATTGTGCGAGTCCACAATGTGGGTGACCTGTATTGGGAAGCCCGATGGGCGTGGAAGCCGGCAAGCAAATAGGGGAATCGGATGCCAATGAAGGCGGCGGATGTTGCGGGTTATCTCCTTAAGCACCCCATGACGACCCACCTGGTGGAGGAGATTGTGTATACACATGACCGCATCCACCCCATCTCCAACAATCACCAGAAGGTAAGAGTATGTGTATCCCCTTCAACACAAAGCGATAAAGCAAAAGCAATAATCAGACACATTGTGAGCATAGTTCAGCTTCCCACAAAACAACAAACTAAACGACACAGGTCACAAAATCCAGCATGGCTCAAAGTGGCACAAAAAGGGGTTAACAAGCCAGGAAAGATGGGAAATGCCCGACAGGTGTTGTTCTTGAAGATGAAGAAGGGGGAGGATGACGAGCGATCGCAAAAGGGAGGAGATGGCTATCTCACCGATGAGCAAGAGCCTCTAGAGATCATGGCATTCCCCACTGAGATTCAGGTCTTAGTCCAGGGTCAAGAGAGGGGGAACCTGGTACTTTCCTTCTTCCACGGCTTCGAATATTGCAGCTCAGCTACTCACGGAGAGGATACGATTGCCAGGCTCAACCAAATCAGCTGCATGTGCTATGGTGAGAGGATGCTTCAGGCAGGAGGAGAGAGCCTCACTTCTGACCCGAAGGGGAAGGGCGAGAAAAGAGACAGAAGCACTCCGGGCTCCGGGGGAATGACCAAGAAGAGGCTGAATAAATCTTTCAACAAAGTTGGTGGCTAAGATATGCTCGAAGGAGATCAGCTCACCTACACTATCTGTGATATAGGATGAGCAGAAAGTTGCAGGCAACCCACAAAAACCTAGGAAGAAGAACAGTAAAGATAAAACAGCCATGCACCCGCCCCGTTGGAGCACCGTGGCTTAGCACGGTGTCGGCCTTGCCAACGGGGGATCGCCCAGAAAACCCCGGGTCTTGTGTAAATTATATAAGTTTCTGCCGCAACAAATGGCCCCTGGCAAGTCTCCTAACTGCCTGTGAAATTAGCCACCAAAGTGACAGGGGGGGCATCACTGCGGGACCAACAATAAACCAAGCATGTACGAAGACATATACAACAATGAATCGGATGAGCACCCCAATCGAAGGTATGGCAACCATCACCCTTCACATTATGACCCACTATATACTCTCCAAAAGGAGACTGATGAGAGAGGAACTTACCTCATCACAAGGGCCGCTAGTTCTGCTCCTGCACTTGGCGCTCTATTTAACAAAAAGCAAGGCAAAGGCGGAAGAACCAAACAAACCCGGGCCCAGAACCTGGATCAGATGGGCACACATCTGGACCAAGGCCCGTTTACACTATAAAAGGAAACTTCAGAAAATTTCTCCGAACGAGATAGCAGGGGGTGCATTAGGAAAAATCATTACAGCACATACGAAGAGGAGACGGACTAAACATAGCACAAACACAACCCTACACAAAGTAGCAAGGAGGGGTTTAAAGATATCCGCAAGAGGTGGGGAACTGGAACTTAACACTCACACAGGAACAAAACAAGTTAGTAACCGTAGACAAGATGTAAAGCCCATAAACCCGGAGCCAAACACAGGGCCACCATCAAGTAAGACGGCTGGTGCCCAACCTGATGAAAGCAACACACCAGGCCGGCCCAGGAACAGGAAAGAAGTCCTAAGAGGGGGAGGCGGGCAGGCAAATGAGTCACAAACACCAAGCAATGATAGCCTGGGATCAGGTAGCGGATACAATGGAGAGGGGATCGACTCCGAACAACTAGATGAGGCCCTAAGGACCCAGGACACAAGCTCGATTCCCCCTATCAGCTATGGCGAACTATTGTCAAAACTGGAATCAGGAGAATCAAATTTTCTACATCTAATTAGGAAAGCCTTGGGCAAACATTTGAGGACTCACTTTGAGGTCAACGATGGTAAACATTGGAAGCTCATAACCCTCCGACTCACAAGTGAACAACACATAGAGGCTTACATTTATGACTCTTTAGGAAGGGAGACATCCTCTGGAACACAAGACAAGCTTGAGGGAGCACTCTCCTCCTGGTTAATGAATCACCACAAAGCCATGAAAGGCAAAGGATGGAAAGTAGAGGTGTCAACATTAAGGCAACAATTGGATGACCACAGCTATGGGATATGGGTAATTAGAACAACGGGAAAATGGAGGCAATGGTGCGAAACAAACGAACCTATGCCTTTCTTTACTTTTCTAAGAGAAGGGAACTCTGAAGGGGAACATCACAACTCTGATGCTGCACTACACATTCAGGACCTAAAAGAAGTAATCCAAGATAGGATCACTCAGCCAAAGGATGAGCGAGGGGGCACTAACAATGACTCCACAAAACACACCCCGGTATACGACAAAAAAGGAGTCATCTCCCTAGCTAATATCGAGATGTTGTCCTCAAAGCTGAAATTGGATTTCACCTGTATCAACAACAAGCACACCCTAAACGAGATGACAACCGGAAACCAAAAAGAATACACAAGTGCCACTGATAAACTCCCCCAAGGAAAACATCACACCTACATACTTCATCAGAACCCGGAATGGACATTGGCGGTGCATCCGAAGCACCATAACACTGTGCTACTAATCACCCCTTTCACAAAGGTGGTAAATGAAAGTTACAATAACGGGAGACTAGCTTATAAACAGTTAAGCCTTAGATGTGAAATTGATGTTCAGAACAAAGGTCTGTTAATTTTTTATACGGCTGTCAAAGTGCAGGAGATTCTTCAAACCCTCAAATACATAGGAGAGCATCAGCTAGAGAGGGACATCATCAGCAACATGATTTCCTCCGATATCAAATACCACCATGGGTTTGGGAGGTTTACCAAAAATGAGAAGCTCAAAAACAGGGAGGCGGTAGCTACCATAAGGGAGCAACTCAGATATGGAAATATAACCCCGGAGGAAATAGCACACAATAGAGAATACCAAAGGAACCAAGCTGCGAAGAGTTGCTCGGAAACAGGGGGAGGAATGGCTTTCATTGCAAAAAGCGAAAACAAAATATCTCAAACCACAGGTATAAGGCACCAGGCAGGGAAGAAACTAAGGAGAAGGATCCAAAAATGCGAGGGGGCAGGTAATATTTTCTTCCACAAGAACTTATACGGAACGGATGGGAGATGCATCAAACAAAAAGCAAAGCACTCAAGGAATGAGGCGGAAAACTTGAGATTACAAGAGCTACAAAAGGCTCAAGGGAGAAAGGATCACATTATCATCATCATGGGAATGAACATGAGGGGTCTGACACCCACAAAGGAGGACCAGGATAGTATGATCAAGCTAGAGACCATTTGCAACCTGGTGTGTGACAGAAAGGCACAATCATATGTGTATCAGAAACCAAGATCTCCAACACAAGTATGCCAATGGTCAAGGCATTAATGTTGCAAAAAGGATTGAACTTCCGAATTTCACACACGGACGGGAGGGCCTCCATAGGGTCCCTCATAGTATGGAACCCTATCAATATTCCATTGACACCCAGTGCAACCTTTGTGGACGGGGATCAAAAAAGGTCAGTCATGATTCGTTTCACAGGCACAAAGGGTTTCTCGCTCTTGGTGGCAAGCGGTTACACAAGTAATGCAAATCTCAAAGAAGAACACGAGGACTTCTACAAAACCCTGAGGGATTGGGCGGCAAAGTCGGGAGATAACAGAAACAAGGCACATATAGAAATAGGAGACAAGAACTGCACATTGACTCAATACCAAAGGGTAACAAAAGGCCAGCCGATGTCTTATAAGGACCACCAAACAAGAAACAAACACCTACTCAATTACTACAATGATGACAAGACCTCCCTGACATAACTCATCACCCACATGCACCCAGAATGCAATGAGGTATTCACAAGAGTTGTGAACAATAGTTCAAAAGCAAAACTCATTCACATAATGGCAAACAAAGGAATGGAGGACAGAACAGCGGCAGCAGGTTGGCTTGAAGCAAACCCATACATAGTCTCGGACCATGGACTAGTATGGGCTCAGATTGACATAAGGGGAGGGCAGATAAACTCGGAGAAACAGAAGCACAACTCCACGGAGGAACCACGCTTGACTGGAGCAAACGACACCACTCATGACAAGTATCCAGGCTTTCCAGTAAGACTGGAGCTCACACAAACGGCAAGCGGGGATACAAAACTTACGAAAGCCGCGGTTGCTAAAATGTTGGAGAAAGATGGATACACAATAAAGCATTTGGCAAATGCAAGCATAGAACATAATAATGCGACACAAGTAATAAACACTGTATTAGGTGACACCACAGACTACAACATGAAAAAGGAAGACAACTCTGGTACTGAAGCATAAAGTGGCAGAACAAGACCAAAGAATGGTGGATTCATATGGATTCAGCCTAGAATTCCGCACATATCCGGTCAAGGGGCAGGGGTCTACCAGAGGGGGTACTTCAGCATGGTCACACAAAGATTGGCAATCTGTGGAGCTTGAAATTCCCAATCAATTATGCGAAGAAAGATGTTCTGAAATATCTTAAAACACATTTCCATCTTGGAAACACTGAAGTGTTAAAACCGGGAGGCCCCAAGGAGCATGAGGAAGGGCAAATATGGGATATTTGTCTGCACCAAAGCCAACAGGCGGAACGCTGGAACAACTGCGGGAAGCCGTTAGCAGTACTTGGCAAAACAAAGGCTTACAACTTCAGCCACGCCACTGGATGGAAAGCCTATACCGAACGGCTACAGAAACTTGTAGACAATAAGTTAGAAATGGGAAGCAGCGAGGAGGGAATAGCCAATAGCCACTTCCCTGAAGATGACACGGCCCACATGTGGGATTTCATCCATGAATCGGCAAGTAAAGCGACGTGTGCTGCTTTCGGAACGAGAGGAAAGAAGATGCACAGAAGGCCGGTCCCGTAAGCTACATCAAACTACCTATATAAGTGGCTTCACTCACTGAGAAAGGCACACCGAATGCTGGAAACAGTTGAGATGGAAGCAATAGATTGCCTCATAGGCACCATCCCGTGTGACAATCTCCGAAGGAAATCACAGGAACCAGCCACGGCATGCGGCAACAAACTTGAGGTTAGTTTACCAGTATTCGCCAAGGCATTCCAAGAGAGTAGGCTGAAGGATATCAGATAGTGGAAACTCCGGGAGAAGGAAGAGATGCAATACTTGTTTGCGAAGAATGTCTCGACCTTCTTGGACAGAGCCTTAGGCAACAAAAAAGGGATGGAAAAGGGTACAACCCCGGAATGTGATAGTAAAGGTGAGATACCGGCCACAAAACATGAAAGAAAACAAGCCATCCTTAAAGAATATAAGGAAACCAAGCTTTTTTCCACCAGGCCCAATGCCCCCACGCACCTCCCACCATGGCTGGAATCGATCCTTGAGAACAACCCTAAACTACCCCAGCATGTCATCGAGCAGTTAGCGGGGCCTATACTGATGACGGAACTTGAGGCAGTATACGGATCATGTGGGGTATCCACAACCCCGGGCCCATCTGGAATGCACTATGCACAATGGATACAAGGGCCCCGAAACCTCCAAGAACTTATACTAGAAATGTTCAATAACATTTTGAGAACCGGCTCCTTCCCGAAAGTAGCAAAGGCGGGCTTCATTCAGGCAATACCCAAAGATCCGAGCAAACCGTGCACATCAGATAACTCCAGACCACTTACTATGCTGGAAACTGGCATGCAGCTTTTCAACTCAATCATCGCAAACAGGGTAAAAAAAGGCCCTATCCACACATCCGGTTCTTTTCCCAATCCAAGATGCCTTTCTTCCCAATAAGAACATTGAAGACTCGTTACAGGTCCTAAATGAAGTAATCTCTGATGCTAACAGATTTGACAAAGAACTGCATGTGGTCTACCTGGACCTCAAACAAGCCTTCGGCGAGCAAAGTTTTGGATGAGCAAGCTCGCATTGGAAAAAATAGGATTACCCGAAAACATTATTACAATCATCTCTGACATCACAACTGATGCATCCAAATCCGTCCTCACATCTGAAGGTCTGACGGATGAGTGGATGCTTGAATGTGGAGTGCCTCAAGGCGAAGTCCTTAGCCCCCTTAGGTTTGTGGCCATCATGGACATACTACCCATCTGGCTGGTTGAACGGGCAAACGGGAAAAACCCCATGAAACCGACTTATGGATATACACTAGAAAAGGCGAGGGATGCAACCAGAAATCCGGGAGCAACATCACCCCAAAAGAGCAGGAGATGGCTTGACATGAACTCACCACCTAATATTTTTGCCAGATTCTTCTGTGATGATATCATACTAATAGGGAAAACAAGAGAGGAAGTGCAAGACATACTTGGGGTGATCAATGAGTTCATGCGGTTCATAGGGATCCCCATAAATGCCAAGAAATCAAAGTACTCCCATAGAAAACCCGTGAAACAAAAACGGAAAACATAGGAAGGGCATGACGGGTTGGAAAAGAAGCTAATGTCCGGAGGCATGTTGAAAGTCGAGGAGGGAGAGAAAGGGCCCAGCATATGGTCTGAATGGCTTCCCCCCAGGAATCCCGACTACCTTGAATATAGCGACAAGACCGAGGCAAACAAATATTTAGGGGTCTGGTTCTCACTAGATGGTGGATGGGAACATCAAAAGAAGATACTCATGGACAAACTTCTTCAGAGCCTGCTGTCCGTGCAAACACAAACACTTAAACTGAATCAACTCCGCTACACAATTAATTCAATGTGGTACCAAGAATGGCATACCCATTAAATGTCACCTCGATCATATGTACGGAAACAAACAATGTAGCAAAGGAAATCGATGGTACAATAGCAAATTTCGTCCTGAGATATCTGAACTGCCCCATAAACACCAACCACCAAATAGTATGGACACCGGCCGCTCTAGGAGGTCCGGGGATCGATAGTGTAACTGACATTGCCCATGCGACATGTATCACGGAGACAATAATCACATTATGCAACACTACAGAGTATGAGTACTGGAACAACCCGAACACACATGGACAACAAAATACTTCAAATGCACATATGTATAGGGACAATAGCAGCACGTGGAGCAAAATGGCAAGTTATGTCATAGAAAGAGAAGTGAGGGAGCTCAAAATCCAGGGCTCACCCCTCTCTCATCACCTTCCTTTTAAAAAGGCTACAGACAAAAGTGGAAAGTGGTTCAAACGAATGAGCTATTTACTGTCGAAATAGGGCTACTCCATAGATACCAAATACTCCACACTACGGGAATATGAGGAAAGGGAGACCTTCCTTTACTCTTCACTCCCGAAACCGGTTTATGAGAAGATTAGTATGCTAGTGGCCGCTCGGAACCTTAGATACATGGGTTCTTTTCTCCAGCCATGCGGAGGGCTTATGCTAAACTGGGAAGAGCTACGGATAAAGCACAATCTACAAGGAACATACCCCCCCTCATGGATCATAGCCCTTCAGACGAAAATCCTTTGTGATGAATCCGAAACTGAATTAAGAAGGGTTAAGCCCAAATACAGAGACACACCGCAGGCCCCGGAGGAAGGCATGTTATGCTGGAAGGGGTCGGGGATGAGCCAGGAAGAAATGGAGCTGGTCAAAGTTAAAAAATGTGACACCGAATTAGGCACCCTCCATCTGTGGCTACTGCCCAGTGGTACTAGTCATAGTACCATAATCGAATCTGGTACTCCCACAAGTACCAAAACGCCGGATTTTTTTGGCTGCCCTCCTCCACCTTGGTGGTGCTACCCATCATATATCATTCCCTTTGAGACCCAAACTGCGTTGCCTTATGCCCCATGGGTCTATAACGCACGTATATTGGGCGCACGAGGGCGTCGAATGCCGTTGGGTAGCAAAATTTTGGCCTTTAATTTTCGCCTAGTTTTGCAAATACCCAGATTTTCTATACCCCCGCGACTTCAACCGCATCTTTTGGCAACAAGATGAGGCCGGATGGAAAATCTGACGAGACACTGCAGATCGGGCAACTCGCGAACTTGTCAACATAGGTCTCCGAATCTTCATCCGGACCGTGTAGCGGGAGTTATGCGGCGAAACATGCTGATACTTGTGATAGTACCAAAATTTTTAATTAATTTTATGGCCTTTCACCCCCCGAAAGCATGCCGCGCATACACATACCTAAAGTCGATGGGAGTATATTTCAGCGTCAACAATAAATCAAAAGGGTCCTAAATGATTTTTCGAAACCTACATGGGACCCATGCACCCCCTCTAGTGCCCAAAATGAAGCATAAGGTTTGGTACTTGTGATAGTACCAAATCACTGGGCAGTAGCCATCTGGAACATTACAACAAGGACCAGGAAGGAAGGTATAAACCAAATGAAACAGCAAGGAGGATCCTTTCAATCAATGAATATCAAATATTGCAGGATGGGACAACATTGATACCGGTGAAGCCCAATATCCTAAGAATGGGAGCCAACAACACAGCATCGATCAATGCAGGGGAAACCCCGGAGGACAAGAGATACCTGACATATGTTGAAAACAGGCTTAAAGCCCTATTCAGAGTGAGATGTAATAACTCATGTGCAGCGGAGAATAGTGATTTCAGCTGCCCGAGTGCCTCAGAAGACGAGGAACAGGATAAAAATGAAAGTGTAGAACCTAGGGTTCCCTTTGATTTTGCAAGCGATGGTTACCTTTACAAAAGCTCGTCCTTCGCAAGCTGCGGAGCAGCATACATGAGATTCGAGGAGGGGGACTCAACACCAACCCTGGTAAACATAATATACCGAGGGAGACATCAATTACCTCCTCTACAGCAGGAATTATAGAAAACGTCCAAAAGCCCAACTCCACCATTGCAGAAATTTTGGGACTTAGAAGGCTACTACAAGACCGGAAGAGTGAAATACTAAACACCATGGTCCCTCTTACCCATGTGATTGACTCCATGGCAACCATCAGTGCTGTAAACCGTGACCCTGGTACCTTAAATGTACGGGACCTAATGCAAGAGCCTAACAGAAGGGACTCGGTGGCTATTAGACTGATCTTGGAAGAGCTAGGGTTCTACAACACAGCAAGACAAACGAAACCTTTGATCAAATGGATCAGAGGACACAATAACGACAGACTTCATGACAAGGTAGACAAAACGGCCAAAAGAGCGGCATTGAGATACAGTGGAAGGCAACTAAGATTCGATGAATATGGAGACTTAGATTATTCGCTTTTCTTTCATGAACAGACCATTACAGGAGGCATCAGGAGCCACATCAGGCAACTCCAAAAGTTGAACCATCACAAGAAATGGAAAGACATGAACGGGCAAGGCAAAGCACTTAGACTAATGGAGGAGAACCATGTGAAACCAACCAAGGATGAATAAAAAATTGCCTCTAAATACTTCACAACCTACAGATGCAGGGAACTTACAGGCCTACAAGCAACCCCCCACAAAGCACATAGGATGGGATTGGGAGAAAGCCCAACGTGTCCCGAATGCGACACAGAGGCACTGTGCACTTACAGGCACATCCAAATCGACTGGCCAGGGAAAGAAAATGAGTTACACCAGCTGAGGGAAAACCAACAGAAAGAGATAAATGAGGTGATCAAACAAGCTATTGTGGGAGACCCGAGAATGGTCATAGAAGGCAGAAACACAAGGAGTGACACTCTTAAGGCTGCCGAAATCTTCCCGCTAGCAGAGATAGACAAGGATCTAATAGCATTTAGGCCGCTTGCTGCCCTCCCAGAGGCCAGTATGTATAGGCTTTCCAATACAAGGAGGGGCACTGTAGCAGTTGCTGCCACACCCATCAGCACAAACAACAATGGGCATCACAACTTCCAAGATCTGCAGTATATTAAAAAGAAGGAATTTTGGAAGCTGATGGAGTGGCATAGGCTAACAACTGATTCACCTCAAACATCGATCAGCAATTACACACAAAGGGCCAATGATATTCACTCAGCACTTATAGCATGCAATACCGAGTCAGGTGACCCGAAAAATTGTTATGCAATAAGGAGAGGCTTATTAGACATCGTCATAGATGAGAGAGGCTTAGAAAAGGATGGCTGTGAGCTATTCTGCAACCCGGTAAACTCACACCCCAAAATCAATACGAGACGGTGTATTCCCACGGCAACAATGAAAGAGGCGCTAAGACCCTTCTGCCACAAAGGGAACATAGGATGGGATGGGCTTGCGAGGGATGCATACATTAACAGTATGAATGGAAAAGACAAAAAGGTTTATGGGAACCCACCCTTTGATGGTGGGGTGAGAAAGGAAGCATCTGCGGTTATGGAAACACTGTCCCGCGATCTAGAAGCGGCCATGACCTCGGAGGGATTCGAGGGAATCTGGATTCTGCCACTATCCCCGAAGAATCTCAAAAAGTGGACAGGGAAAGGCTTTAAACTAATATTCAAAGGGGGACCATACCCTTCATTCCTCATGACTATTGGTCAGGAAAGGGACCCTATACAATGCCCGGGGAAGGATGTTACAAGGATAAGTACTCAGATGTGGTCATAATGTTCATTGATAGTGAGAGCACGGGATGCCCTGTGAGCAAGAAGCTTGATAATGAGAAATTGCAAGACAAATTGCTTCAGTGGTTCATGAATGTAGTCCCGCATAAGAAGATACCCCCAAAATGCTCAGAGAAACGGCTCTACATCCGGATATGATAAAACAAGCCCTTAGTGAGAGAGAATGCCCGCTACCACCCCAACTGTGCCCGTGGGCCGGAGGTGAGGACGATGCGGGGCAGCAAGGGCAATACCCGGGAGCACACTTGGACGGGGAGCACCGGAATGCGGGGGGAACCCCCTTTCTTAACGCAACGAAGTGGCCAAGGGAGCTGACCCTCATGGGATATTTACCAGAAGGTTTTGGTAAGGTGCTCAAAGGGGTTGGTGTCCCGCACCGCGGGGTAAAGCCCCTTCTGAAAAAGCTGTCTAGAATGTGCAGACGGCATGCTAGGGAGAAGAGCATCCTTCATAAGACGGGGATGATGCCGGAAAGGGGGACCACAGATGAATCCCCAAGTATCCAGCAACTCTGTACGAAGAAGAGAACGGGATCTGAAATTATGAAAACCGCAGGGAAAGTGCTAAGCACTTATGCAAACTCCCCCCCTCCCCCCTGCCCCCAAGGGGTTGGGGCCCCGTAGGGGCCCTAGCCCCAAGGGGGCACCATCGGCCCAGGGGCCGGAGCACCCCTGGGTCTTCACCTCTCCACCTCCACCGCCCAATCCACTTCCATCACCATCGTGCGTCAGCTCCGCAACCTGCTAGTGTTTTTTCCGACGCTAGTGGCCGACACGTCCTTCCTTAGTGCCTAGCCGCTCCTGCTTCCATGCCATGTGGAATGCTTCCTGCTCTTGCAGACAGTCATGAATGAGGGGAACAGACTCTTGTAGATCGTTCCGAAGGCGTTGCCTTACTCATCGACGTAAATGTTTTATTATTTTATGCAAGCAGCACGATCTGCAAGCTCAGTTGCTGACAGAGCAGATCAGTGCTCTGCGGACCGACGCTGACAAAGCTCGGTCCGACAAGGAAGAAGTCACATCGGCGACGACGTCGAATGGTGATGCAGAGCTCGAGAAGCTCCGACGTCTTCCTTACTGTCCCTACGCGTCTGTGAATCCCTTTCCGCCGCGTCCGGACACGCTTACTGATGCGATGCCCAAGTTGTTCGACCTTTACGGGGACAAGACGCATGCGGCGTTGAGTAAGAAGTCCAACTCCTCGATGAAGTACGAGCAGATGGTGCTGGGACCAGCACTCGCGTACTTCCACGACGCGATCGTCTACGAGGAGGCGACAGTGGACCTGCTGCGGAACCTGTCCGACGCTGAGTACACCCCGTTCTTGGAGGAGCTCTGGAATCGGGTGTCGCGGGGACACGACACCAAGAAGGGCGTCTACGGGTTGTTGTGTAACCGCTACACCATGATCGGGTACAGGGCGATGCTCGAGGGAGACAACGAAGCTCACGGTGGAGCTGAAGTTGTACGGGCAAAGCTTGCCTTCATGGAGCAGAAGATTTACGCTGGCACTGAGGGCGTGGTGGCGGACACGATCCTGACAAAGTGGCTGGCAGAGTTCGACGCCTCCAAGGCCAAGGGCGTGATGACGGTGACGGCGAAGCAGGCGGCTGGTGTTGCAAATCGAGCACAACGTGGCGACCATCGAATCGGAGGTGGTCGTGGAGGAGATCGAGCTCCTCCTCCGAATTCCCCGGGTAAGGACGGTAAGGCCGCTTATCCCCGTGGGAAGGGGAATTAAATGTGCCTTGGGGCACCTGACCTAACCCCTCTCGCTCCGGGGGTTCAGGTCAAACCCCGTACGATATAGGAGTATGTACGTTGTCGCAAAGGAGCATGGCGCGCCGGAGGCGCGAGCAGTGAAGCACTGCAATGGATCGCTCGAGTAGCTAAGATGCGGTGGGTAAAGGGCCCACCACCCGACTTTGACCACGGGATCTCTCTGCGGGATCTGACGCAGCAGCAACAGGAGTGGTTGGACATCGAGACGGCCAGGTCTTTGAAGAGTGGAGCATGGGTACGGGTCACACCAAATACGTCACGTTTCACGGGTGTTTCTGGTGCCCAAGCCAGGCACGGACTCTTGGAGATTGATGATGGACTTCCGGTGGCTGAACGAGTTCTGCGTGAAGTCCAAGTGCAAAATGGAGACCCTAAAGAAGCTGAGAAGGCTGGCGAGTCAAGGCGACTGGTGCTTCATCTTCGATCTCAAGGACGGGTACCACGCGGTGGGGATCGACCCGGACTTTCAAGAGTTCATGCAGTTCGACATCCAGGGGGTGTTGTACCAGTGCGGTGCACTCCCCTTCGGGTGGACGGACTCACCACGAATCTTTGTCAAGTTGATGAAGACGCTCGTGGAGCTGATTCGCTCTCCGCAAGCGGGGGAGGATCGGCACGAAGTCAAGAAGCTGAGAGATGGACAAGAAGTACGACGACGCTGGGCGGTGAGGCGACGAGAAGGAGGACTTCGACGAGGCTCGGACCGATCAGGAGCGAGGGTGTTGTCCTACATGGACGACTTCATGGTGATCACTGAGACGCAGGACGATGCCTTCGTGCAGAGGGATCGTGTGAGCAAACTTCTACCTCGACTTGGGTTATTCCGAAACGAGAAGAAGGGTCACTGGGAGCCTACATAGCTGGTGGAGCACTTGGGGCTCGAGGTGGACGTCGAGGACTTCTTCCGGATGACGGAAAGAAAACTCAAGAAGATCCACTCCAAGGCCACGGCAATCCTCTGCCGAGCCACTCGAGAACAACGCTGGGTGCAAGCTCGAGAGCTGGCAGGGTTCAATGGACTTTGTCAGTCGGTGTACCTTGCTGTCCCGACGGCGAGGCTGTACCTTCGCGAGCTTTACTTCGTGCTCGGCAAGAAGAACACTTGGGGATCCAAGGTGAAGCTGACGAGGCAAGCCTAGGGAGACCTACAATGGTGGGCCAAACTGCCAGCGACGAGTCGGTAGAATGGGCGCAAGATCTGGCGGATTCCGACGAGGGCGAAGCCGCACACCGATTCCTCCCTGCTTGCGTGGGGAGGAGTGTTGAACCTGAAGAAGGAAGCACGCGGGTTCTGGAATGACGAGGTTCAAAAGTTGCACATCACCCACCTCGAGCTCGAAGCGGTCTACAAGACGGTCATATCGTTCCTCTCCGAGCTAGAGGGGAAGGTAGTACGGCTGTACTGCGACAACCAGGCGGTGGTGGCGATGCTCTCGCACTTCATGTCACGAAACCCGGAGCTGATGCGACGTATGCGGAAGCTCTGGTTGCTCCTCGACTTACACGACATCGAGTTGCAGGCGAGGCACATCCGCAGCGAGGTCAACGAGTGGGCGGATCGGCTGTCGCGAGACAAGGACCTCGACGATTGGAGGATCAACAAGAAGTGGTTCAAGTACGCCGAGGAGCAGTGGGGCGAGCACTTCGCCTCCGAGATCTCGGCCCAGCTGTCGAGTTACTACAGTGCCTGGCACGACCCGGGCTGCGAGGGGGTGGACTCGCTGGCGTACGACTGGCGGGGGGAGCACAGCTGGGTGAATCCTCCGTGGGGCTTGCTGGACGAGGTGGCTCACAAGCTGCGAGAAGAAGGAGCAGCAGCGACGGTGGTGGCACCGTACTGGCCGGGGCAATCGTGGTTCCGAGAGCTGGAGGCGCTGGCTGCGGAGGTGGTGATCGTGCCCCGACGCACAGACCTCTGCACTCTCAGCAGACTGGGAGGGTCCGAGCCCCTCGGAGCCTCCAGCTGGGACGCAGTCTTGTTTCACATCCCCGGCTCCCAGTGAGTGTTCACTTGAGAGCGGGGGGTGTGGGGGCAGGACAGGCGACGAGGAGATCAACAAGCCAGAAGAAGAGGTGAGACCCGGTGACAAAATAGAGATATTTTGGCCGGAAGATCGGATGTGGTACCCCGGGGCCGTGGGGACCACAGGTGAAGATGAAAGAACGAAGATCATGTACGACGACGGTGACGAGGAGAACGTCGTGCTGAAGGAGGAGACATATCGAGTATTTCCCTCAGAAAATGAAGAAGAAGATCCGCAGCAGCAGGTGACAGCGACTCCGTGGAAGACTGCACTGACACTGGATGGAGAAGCTGGGAAACAACCAGCACTCCGACACAATAGCAGCGATGCAGGCAGCGGCGCTAGAGAAATCGACAGCTGACAACTACGAGGGGCACTGGAAGAAGTTCGTGAAGTTCTGCACCGAGGAGAACTTACGGTGGTTGCCGGCAACAGCAGCCACTGTGCAACTGTACATGGCCGCCCTACAGAAAGCAGGTACGGTGAAGGGCACCTCCCTTCAGCCGTACTTGTCGGCTATCAACAGCTTCCACGAGGACTTCGACTACCCGGGGCCAGCGAAGGGCCGGGCTGTCACACGTGCTGTGAAGGGCATTACGACGATGCAGACAGCGGCAGCAGAGCAGCAGAAGGTCACGGAGACGGCGAGGGCTTATTTGCCAGCTTCGGCAGTAAGGTGCGTACACAAAGCTGCTCTTCAGTTGCCTCTTGCGACTGAAGAACAACGGAAACTCCTCCGTGCTTGTGTGTACGTGGTTGTGGCGTTTGTGACGTTCGGCAGACCGCAGACAGGCACGGCGATGCTGCGGGAGAGCTTGCTGAGGGACAACAACAGACTCTCGATCGTGCTCGAGAAGGAAAAAGGCAAGAACCACCTCTTGTGAAAGAGGAGGCTCTGCATCCCACGGGAGGGGGTGGCAGAGCTGCACGAGCTGCTCGATCGGTGGGAGCAGACTCGGGATGAAGACTGGCTGCAGGCTGCTACGACGAGTACAGCAAAAGCAGCGGACACGGCCAGCTACTGGAGGCTGCCGTGTGACAAGAAGAAGCAGTTCAAGAACGTTGATGCGAACGAATGGATTGCTTGTGCCTTAGGGCACGTGAGGTGTGTCCTCCGGAAGGGGGGCATTACACAACCCACTGCACCCGAAAGGGTGCCACTACATGCTCACGTGCAGTGGGAGGAGTGATGGAAAAAGTATACTTCTTCGGGGGGTGGGTGCAACTGTCTTCGGCAGTACACGCCTACATCGACCCCACAGCAGTAGCAGACGCCGACATGGTCTACTACTTCGGGTGGCTAACACCGGGATGGCAGCAGGCAGCAGCACCGATGGAGTAAGAGAGTGCCGGCACATATCTCTGAAGACATGGCAATGATCCGTGTGCAAAAGAAATGTTTAAATTGGAGCACAGTGGAATTTTAGTGGTTTCTGCCACGTGTATACCAAATGACCCTTGTCATGCTTTGCAGCTCTAGTGACGGTTCGTGTCACGTGTAGCAGGCACAGAAACTAGACAAAAAGCCCGTGAAGCTACATCCGCTTCAGCTCTGTTCTTTTGCCTTCCCTACCCACCCATCCCAGGAATCTCTGTTCACTTTGCAGAGGTTTATTTCAAAGAAATACATCCATGATAATAGACTTTCACTAACTCTGGTAAGTATGACTGGTAGCTTAGACAACACCGGTCAGACAAAAGCTATTTTTGTGTAATGGATGGCCCTTCGGGGCAGGCAGTGTGCC
The DNA here is from genome assembly GCA_001247695.2 of Cymbomonas tetramitiformis. Classification (NCBI taxonomy): domain Eukaryota; kingdom Viridiplantae; phylum Chlorophyta; class Pyramimonadophyceae; order Pyramimonadales; family Pyramimonadaceae; genus Cymbomonas; species Cymbomonas tetramitiformis. Next base: position 102,230 of record LGRX02000063.1, read on the forward strand.
TTTTGGCAATGATCCGTGTGCAAAAGAAAAGTATGTAAGTATATTTGGAGCGGACCAGAATTTCGGACATTCTCCGAGACGTGCTATGCACATGTTGCACGCACCTTGGACACATCTTCCTGTTGTCTGGACGTGCCTGCGCTATGCCCGTCGCGGAACGCGTGCCTCATGGCGTCTATCCAGGCGGGACTCGGCATCGCCAACAGCCTTCTCTCCACTGAGTCCAGTAGCCACGCGTGGAACAACATCGAGCGGCTCGGGCGGTCGTAGCTCTCGAGGGGCCTGGCACCGGCCAGTCTCCAGAGACTCCCATGCGCCTCCTCCCTGACCCTGCATCTGGTGCCCACATACCATCCCATGCCAAGCCCCACCTGCACATTGGGAACGTTGGATGGGCCATGCGGCGAACACCCCTCCGCATATCAAGGGAGCAAAAAGCTGAGGGGAGGGGAGGGAGAGAGAGGGGAGAGGGGAGGAGGGGAGAGTGGAGGAGGGGAGGAGGGGGACTCTCGCCCACCTATCCTAAACCAATGATCAGAAAGCAGAAATCAAGAAACAGGAAGCAAGAAATATTAAACAGGGAGGAAGGGAAGGGAGAGAGTCAGGACAGGGAGAAAGGGAAAGGAACTAGAAACTAAGCCAAAGCCGATGGGGAAGTCAGTTCTATCCTGACACTGCACCGCACGTCCCCATGTATATCAGGATCTAAGGCACTGGTAGGGGTGCTCGGACCCATGCGAACAAAAAGCCACGAGAATTAGTGGAGAAACTAAGGTGCGGTGCTCGCGATCACCATAGTTTCTCCGTTCGCAGTGGGCTCCCCAGACTCGCCACTTATCTATCTATCAAGTCACGACGGTTCAAGCAGGGAGAGGGAGGGTGAGAAGGATGACAGATCAGGCAGGGAGAGAAAGGGTGAGAGGGACCGTGCATGCAGCTCTTGGCCCAGTGGCACTGCGAGCGTGACTCTCGTGCTCATGCTATATATGCCGTGTGTGTGTGCGTGTATGCAGTGTCCCGGTGCATAGTGCCGATCACAACAAGAGAGGAGTGGGAAGCGAGGGTTTACCGTCTAAGGGTGACAGAAGGTGAGCAGGGGGGAGGAAGCAAGAGGACAAGGACCGAGGCGCGGAGCGTCGGGCGTCGAGTCGTCGATAGGGCGCGTCACAGCAGTGAAGGGAGGGGCGATCGCGTGAAATCAAGAGGGGGGGAAGGAAGAGCTGAGAATGCAGTGAAGAATGAAGTAAAGAATGAAAATAAGAGCACGAGGATGCAGTGGGGGAGGATCAAAGCAGTGGAGTGAAAAACGGCCGAGAATAAAGGAGTGAGAGTCGGATGGTGAGAGGAAGAGCGCGGAAGCAATCAGTGAGCGGGAGATCGCGGTCAGCGATCTGAATCAAACTAGGCAGGGGGGAACGTACGATGAAAGCATGAGAGAAAATCTAGCGATCAGAAAAAAGGGAAGAGGCGATCAGAATAAAGAGAAATGAAGATCTGAAGAAACAGACAGATCAGAAAAAATATAGAGGGACCAATAAAAAGGGAAAATCAAGGAAAAAGGCAACCAGGGAAAGAAAAATCGCAGATCAGGAAGGGGGAGCAGGAAAGGGGGAAAAAACCCGGCAAGTAGGAAATCATCGGAAGGAGGAGCCCACCCCCCGGGGTATGAGGGAAGCAAGGCCAAAGAAGAAAGAGAGAGAGGTGGGGGTGGGCGAGAGGGAGGAAGTGGAGGAGGGGAGAGGGGAGTAGGGGAGTAGGGGAGAGGGACGTTCGCTCGTTTCAGAGAGGAGATGGCGAGTCGTTTCGCGAATCGCGAGCGGGCGGGGAAAGGAGGGGACGGTCGGAGGGTTGGGGAAGAAGGGAAAAATGAAGAATGAAAAGGAAAACAATGAAAGGGAAAAGGTGACGAGAGAGAGAAGCCCCCGAGGGGGAAGGGGATGTTGGAACCTGCCCCCTCCCCCCGCACAATAAAGAGGGCATAAAGAGGCAGGGGAGGGGGGAGGAGGGGGGGAGGAGGGGGGTGGGAACCTGGTGCCCTCCGCACAACACGGAGCATGAAGAGGCAGAGTAGGGGGGAGGGGGGAGGGTGCGAACCTGGGGCCCTCATCGGCGCAGGCCAGCGCCCAGATCACGGTGCACAGATCTCGGCCGTCGAGGCGGGCGCCTTGCTCTTGCAGGATCTTGAGCATGCTGCCCGGCAGGGGCACGCGGAGCTTGGCGAAGGAATACGCGACCACGACGACTTCGCTCGGGTGCAACGGTCGACGCAACACCTCGCCCACCGCGTGCTCGTCGTGAAACAACCGCGTTGCCACGCCAACCTGCGCGGAGCCTCCTTGGAGCATCGTTAGGTCACGGCGCCCGATGGCGCTCGGGGCTCTTCATCCTTCCAAGTCAGCTGCTCATGTCTACAATGTTGGGCTTGCCCGAAGGCGCTTCGTGTAAAAAAATTTCAGATTCAAGATCGCGAGATATTGGCGATTTAAGTATAAGCTTTAGTATGGCTAAGTATGGGTGGAAACCGAGCGGTATCAACCATAAGTTTGCAATATCACGACCAATTTCATGCCTGAAGTGCGCAAACTGTTTAGACTGCTCTTGGCGACCTGTTCATCGAATAAAAACATTTTCGAAAGTTTTTACACGTAGCACCCCCGCGCAAGCCCGACCTTCACATAAATGAGATGCGGGTGCAAACGCGCTCCACACCCCCTGAAAAAAGCACCTAAGAGCACAGGATTTCGACTTGCGACCGCAGATCGTATTCCTCAAGCAAATTTTCAATGCCGACTCACAGCTTCCCTATGCTCATCCCCCACAGTGCCTTGTGATATGCGAGTACAATGGACCTTCCCCGTTTCAACACCCATACCCCGCCGTGCCTTGTGATATACGAGTGTCATTGACCCCTATCCCCACTCATCGCCCACAACAGCCGGTGCTATATGGATGCAATTGACTCCAACCCCCCCCCATGGATTGTTCCCCCTCAGCCCCCGATGGACACTTTCAGAAGCCAACCAAATACCATCGTCGATTTTGAGGGCATGCCGATGATCGGGCACAAGTCCTGGCCGACCCGCCCTCTATTGCAAATTGTATCACCCCACGACGCCAGGCACAGGATGCGGTCCATCTGCTCCTTAGCGCACATCGCATCACCCTACGGCGCCAGGCACATGACGTGGCCCATCTGTCCCTTAGTGCATCGCGCATCACCCAACGGCACCAGGCATATGATGTGGCCCATCTGTCCCTTAGCGCATCGCGTATCACCCTACGGCGCCAGGCACATGACGTGGCCCATCTACTCCTTAGCGCATCGCATACCACTCGGTGGCGCCACGTGGAGGGCGGGGCCCACCTTTGCGAAGGCGTGCGCGAGATTGGACAAAGATTGGCAGTTGAAGTTGCGCAGGTGGCCCCGAGCCCGGCCGCCCAGGAACCCGAAGAGGCTCACCACGAGCGCCTCGTGGTTCCAAACCTTCGCCAGCTCGCACCCCGCGGCAAACCCAGTCGCCAGATTGCAGATCTCTTGGGACGCCCAGGCTCGCGGGTGGGCCCCCTTCGCGTCCTCGAGCACCTCACGCGCCACTGCCAGCACCGCCTGGCTCGAGGCCGTGCGGTCCAGGCACGCCTTGCCGAACGCCCAGGCACATATGGACAGCTCCTCCGCGCGGAACGCTCTCAGCGGGAGAGCTCCGCGGCCGCCGTCCCAGGGCGTCTCGTGCGCCAGCTCTGCCGCGGCCGCCCGGAAGAAGCCCAGCGCGCAAGATAGGTCAAGCTGGTTGCCCTTGCCCTGACGCTCACCCGGGGCTGCCCCCCTGCCAACGTCAACAGCGTCGCCTCCAACTTGGTCCCAATCGAAGGCCCTGCCACCTGGCACCCACAGTGTCGCCCCCCCCCGCATCCTGCCCATTAAAACACATCTTACCACTCCGCCACCTGGCGCCCAGACTCTCCTCTCCTCCAAGGTGCAGCCCATCAGATTGCCACCTTGCGCTCAAAGCCTCCCCGAATAGTCTCTCGATCCCATAATTATGGAAAAAGCTTGCTTCCTCGGTTTTCATTGGCTGGGACGGGGAATATCGCCGAGACACTCCCTTGCCTTTCATTGGCTAGGCCAGGGGACACATGATTCCTACGGTGCATCGGGCTATTGGACCATCCGTTCGCGCGTCGACGTGCACCTCGTGTCGGCTCGATCCCGATCGTCGGTGGCATCTGATCCCTGACTAATCCCTGTTGTCGGTCAAATGCACACACAGTACAACGATCACTGACCGGCTACCGACATGAGGTCTGGACCTGAGGTCGGACTTCGATACCACCAAGAGGACACACGATGTGGCGCCAAAAATCAGCTTATTGCCGTTCGATGATTAAAAAAATTGACAGTCTATGGGTATATCACTTGAAGCTGTCATATTTGGACGAAGATTCACTAATTAATTCGCGAAAATTCCTTTCGACAATTCGATTAGTTTCAATGGCATGACGCAGCGAATCAAGGATTGGCTAGCAAACAGGCACTTTGGCAGTGACCCCGTAGTGCAGGGCTGTACTTTCAAACAAATCCTCGCATATCCGATTCCACGCTTTACGCAGGGATCGGACAAGACACGCTACATTGCGTAGCTTGTGGTGAAGACTCCGATTGGTGAAACTTTTCTCCTTCACGAGAGACTCATTTCGTTGCGGCTTATCTCCACACATGATTCCTACGGTACATCGCCCTAATGAACCATCCATTCGCGCGTTGACGTGCACTTGATGTCGGCTCGATCCGGATCTATTTTATCATCGGATCCCTGACCCATCCCTGTTCTCGGTCGAACGCACACACAGTACAACGATCACTGACCGACTATCGACCTGAGGTCTAGACCTGAGGTCGGACCTCGATACCACCAAGAAGGCACCCAGCATTTTTATGACGTGGCACCAAAATTCAGCTTATTGCCGTTCGATGATAAAAGGATTGACGGTGCATGGGCATATCACTTCAAACTGTCATATTTGGACGATGATTCAATAATTAATTCACAAAAACTCCTTTCGATAATTCGATTATTTTCAATGGCATGACGCGAGCGCGCCTTGCGATAGTCGATGATGTCATAGCGATAGGGCTCTACGTAGACACTCGTGAACTGTACATTACGGAAACATGTCGGTTTCAACACTCTGTGTCGCTTTCTACAGCCCTTAAAAGTGATTGACCGTGTTTGTATCCATCCATGCACTCGAAAAGACTACACACCGAATTTCGGATAGGATATCTCCGTCGACATGTCAATAAATATGAAATGAAAGTGCACTCACAATGAAAGTCAATTTGACGGTGGTTTATGCCTTGCGTGTTGCGCACAGGAATTTGAGATGCGAGCTAAGCAACACGCTCGCATCTGAGAACGTGATACGTACATGGCAAGCAAAATTAGCTTTCATGTGCTCGTGCAAGGCACCTATCTTTCCGCAGTTTCCATCGAGACAGATTGGACAGAGACTATTTTCAACGACGTTTTCGACGGACCAAAACGGCGAAATCGAACAGTGGTGTGGCGGTAACAAGTAGCTCGGCTGCTCGCCGCATTCAATAAGAAGAACTTCAAAAACGAGAAGAAGCGTGAAAGCAGGGCGATAGTGGACTTATTTGCAGCGGGTTCCGGAATCTTGGGACACGTGAAAGATGTCCTCAAGCAACAGCTTGAAGAGACTGCTGACTTTAGTCTGCTGTCAGTGGACCATGCGGATATGCCGAAGGCGATTAAAGGGTGGATACCCAAGGACATCTTCGACCCGCGAGACTGGGGGAGCCTTTTAAATGCAAACTACATTTGCGCATCACCCTCGGATGGAGTGAGCGACGTTGCGTTCATATTTTATGCAGCTGAGTGCAGCAGATACTTCTGCGCCTTTCTCTTGCCAAAGGACTGGCCCGCTGAGCGCGACTATCCTTTGCGGAGACTTTGGTGGGGACAACAACAAGAGAAAAAAACTGTTTTCATTCTCTCGTCAGCAAAATACCTAAGTTGGCATGTGTGCGTGAATGAAGCACACCCGCAAAGGACAAGACCTATTCACTAAGACTGGCGTGCGACCTCACCATTCCAGCATCGTAGAGACACTCTACGAAGCAAGAAAAGCGAAGAAGGACGCAGCAGCAGAAAATGCAACGGACGAGAGTGACCAACTAGATCTAGCGTTGCAAGATGTTGTGAGCCAAGATGGCTTTAGATGATGTATGCTCGACATGCACACCCGCTGGATGGCACATGCCGACATAGACATATCATAGAAAGTAATTCAAATACAATATATGATATGCCCTGAATGCGTAAAAATGCTTGTGCGTGCTGTGCTGTGTGCTGTGCGTGATATGCAAAATAAAGAACTTTGGGTTCCTTGCTCTACTTGTAAAACCATGGGGTCCACTGTTAAGAGCTGTAAAATACGACATCAACTGTTGAAAACGACAGAATTATGTAAAACAAACCACAGGCACAGCACTCGCGCACGAGCGGGCTGCCCCGCGCCGCTAAAAGATGTCATCATCGGGCCTTCGGTTTGTCGATGTCGATGTCGCCACACCGTCATAATTTTACATGACAATAAAATTCATAATCACGATCTCCAAATTTGCCAGGTCAAAGCATCGCAGCACGAACATTGGTGCAGATTTTTGAATCACGCATGTGATTGGTTGAAATTTTAGACCCCGGTGCTACCGATGGGGAATGAGTGTGCTATGCACGTCTGACCTGAGGTCGCAACCAGGTGCATCAAGCAAAGGACGGACGCCGAACATCGTTCTGAATATCGATCAGATTGTGACAGGGATCCGGTGACCATGACTGATTTGGGCATGGTCATGGTCATCAGATGCGTTGGGCCATTAGCCGATCCACCGTAGGTTTCATGTGCAATATGCCACAATACGCCATCGGTGCCACGGCGGCAGATATCAAGCAGTTTATCTTGTTGGAGCGGAAGGCCGAGGACTCTCAGGAGAGAGATGCACGGATGTGAGGCTCGGGGGATATGGGGTGGATTGGCATGAATTGAGAGAGCGCGAGAGGGGTGGCCCCAGGGATCGCCCGCTGTGATCGCTCGCTGTTCAAACGCACAAGCAAAAGGCGCGGTTCCCTGTTCAAGTGAACTGTTCCCTCTCACCATGGACGTAGTATTTGCCATATTCGTTCGTTACAAGTTCATGTGTGGTGGGCGATTGAGAAATATTTAATTCATAAAACTCTATATCTGACATTGGAATGTGGCGCACGGTGAGAGGCTCGATTGCAAGGAGCAGCAGTCAGCCCCCGACGCGGAGTTTGCCGAAGCGCCCCCACCTAAGGCGCGCAACGGTCGGCTAATGTTAGAAGCTTTACCGTTGTAGTCATACTTCTAAACACCGAAGCATGACTGCCAAGGCGGCGTGCGCAGGCGCTCACCTGTGTAGTCACCGTCCGTCAGCCACGGCGGAGCGCTCGCGGCGGTAGCAATCGCCCACGATATGTTGGCAAAGTCCTGCGGGTTGAAGCCTTGCGGCGTGGCGGCGGCGGCGCACACGGCGTGGAAGAGGTCCGGATGCCGGCTGAAGGTGTCGGCTTTCGCATACGCCAGTGCACAGTTGCACAGATCGATCGGCCTGAACTGAGGCAGGCCGCGCAGCTGCAGCGAGTGGCCCCAGCCCGACCTCACCCGTGCCGGCCTGTGGGGAGCCTGTCATCGCGTCACAGGCGTGCCGCAGACACGCACTGAACGGCATGAGAGGCGCCGACCGAAGCCAGCCCACCACCACCCCAGCGGAAAAGAGAAGCATGCGAGAACAGGGCACAACCGTGCTTAGATCACACAAACGCACACTGAACGGCATGAGATCGGCCAGCAAAAGCCAGCCCACCATCACCCCAGTGGATGTGAGAAGCAAATCAAGAGCAGGGTGGGGCCGTGACAAGATACCACAAACGCATACATATTCCCAATCCAAATGCGAAGCAGTATGGAAAGATGAAACGATGTGCCCGATCATCGCCAAACAACTGCTGGTCTCTGGGTTACGGAGTAAGCGGACCCTGCTGGCATGCCCCCCAGTGGCTCCCGGTCGATGGATGGGACCTGTTGGTCCATGGTTATGTCATGAATGCAGTCACACCACACAGCATGGACACCCCATGTCAAAAAAAGGAAACATGCGGGCACCTAAGTGCTCCCCACAAAATTCAAGGGAAAACACAGAAGGTGTACATCACCACCTTGTCCTCTCCGCGCAGCACGACAGACGCACAAACACACACACACACATGTGCATGGGCTTGGTGGTGGAGATATGGCTCGCACAGCTCGGGGGGCAGGGATGAACCGGCTTCAGGCACAAGGCGGCAGTGCGCTGGCGGTGCAGATGCAGAGGGGCTCGGGTGGCTCAGCGAGGCTTAGGGGGTCCCATTCTTCACTAGTGAGCTCCAGAGAATCCGGATGAGTGTCCCGAAGTGTGTGCTGAATCCTTTGATCCCCGGCGTGGGTACATAGTGCAGTCTCCTGTGGCTTCAGGGTGCCAAAGGATTCGCAAGGATGAGCATACACACACACACACAAAACCGGATGGTGAACTATTGGCCACCGGGAGGGCTTGGGACACACAGGCAACTGTGGGGATGGGACCCCAAGTAGGAACAGTGCAGAACGGCAGTCACAGTGCAAGTGCTGAGCATATTGCTCAAGTTTGCAACTTTCTCGCAGAGTATTCAGTGCAGAGGCTTCAGTCCCATGGAGTTGGTGTTGGGAATGGAGGGTTGCTGGGGCGGATCAATGGCGGGCGCGCAAGATCGGGTGCAGGCAATTCAGTTTAGCATTCTCAGCCCCTAAGGACGGTCCTTGGGAATTCCGGCAGTGTTGTGGGTGGACACGCCCTATTGAGGCCGGGCTTTAGGGCAGAAAGGCAGCAACGGGACAGTCCTCGGCGTGGGCCTGGTGGCGATGGGGTGGCTCGATCAGCGGCTAACCGGCTTCGGAGGCACAACAGCAGTGGGCCAGCAATGCAGTTACGGAGAGGCTCAGGTGGCCCATCGAAGCTTAGGGGGTCCCATTCTTCACTATCGGGCTCCGGAAATTCCGGATAAGTGTCCCGAACATTGTGGCTGAATCCTTTGATCCCCGGTGTGGGTACAAAGTGCAGCCGGTCTTCTGCGGCTACGGTGTGCCGAAGGAGTCGGTCCAAGGATAAG
>LGRX02000063.1:112931-129553 GCA_001247695.2 Cymbomonas tetramitiformis
GGGTGGACGTCCCCCGTCAGGCGTGGCAAACGACACATCACGGGAGAGACACGGCGACACTCAGCGGCATTGGGGGCGCCCTTCCCTCAGGCGTCTCCTGCGGGCCTGGCAGGAGCACCACCACCCAGACTCTCGGATGTATCAGAGAGTCTGGGCGAGCTGGCACCCCACAAGACTTGGGGAGCCTCAAGTCCTATTTCAGGCATACAGTCGGCGATGCATCGCCCAGCTGTAGGGATCTCATGTCCGTGGCAGCCACACGTTGAAGTCGTCGGAGATGTCCGGCCCGAGCCCCATGTCGAGGAGGTCAGTACTATTTCGTTCACGCCCACGCCAGTCGACTACCACGAGGGGCGGGGGGGCAGATGGCTCCGAAGAGGGGAGGAGGGAGGGGCACCATGCAAGGGGCCAGGCTGTGGAGGAGGTGCGCCGTGGATCCCGCGGCCGGGGCGAGCTTGGTGAAGGCCCAGCTCAGCGTCGACAGCTCCTGCGCGTTGAGGCGCGGCAGGTGCCAGGGCGCCGTCACCACCGCGGCGATGCGGGCGAGCAGCGCGGGTGCCCCCGCGGGCTGCAGCTTGGCCAGGGCGGAGGCGGCCATGGCGAGGTTGCGCCCGCCCTTGTCGCTGTTGCACGCCCACGGCGCGGCGCCCAGCACGTGCCCCAGCGCGTCGCACAGGTGCCCCAGCCGCGCGTCCGCAGCCTGGACCCGCTCTCTCTGACAGTACGTCAGCGCCTGCGTGGCGAAGCCTCCCCTCCCTCACCCGAGGCGTTCAGCCCCTTCAGATGAGATGAACCTTTGCTTTACTATAAACTCACTTAAACTTACCCAACAACCAGCACGGGCGAGCGGGAATCAAGATCGGGAGCTCCTACAAGAAGGCACGCATAGCCCTTCTGTAGACCATTAAAGTCTCAACCTATTCTGCACATCCCTTCGATCTGAATCTGAATCCCTTCCGTAGACCCTTCGATCTCAGCTGGCGCTCCACCTAACTGCGGCATGCCCAGCCCCCCGAATCGAGTTGCTGGGGGGTGTGCTGGAGGTCTTGGCTTGCCGCCGCTCCCGGAGCTGCAGTTATGCGAAGCTCGGCGCCCGCCAATGGACCCCCCCCTCCGCGGACGTCCCTCAGGACACCCTTCTTCCGGAGACTGCACATTTTCACGTTTTGCGAGCAAAGCCTCTTCCTCCTCAGGAGCCAGTGCTGGGAGGGACCCGCCACGGAGGCGCCCACCGCAAAAAGGTTGGAGGCGGACAGGAGCTCGCCCGCGGTGTCCAGCCGGTGGGACAGGAACTCCGCGGAAGGGCAGTTGTGGCGGATCCACATGGTCAGCTCCTTTTGCGCCTGGGGGCCATGGGCCAGCAGCGCTTCAGGCGCGTCCGGGCGCGGGAGCCACAGCCCCCAGCCCCTCACCCCGCGCCAAGCTTTTGGAGGCTCGCCTTGCGCTGTGCCGCCCTGAGCCCGGTCCTCTCCGCCATCCCTCGCTCGTGCCCCGTGCTCCATACTGCGCACCGCCCCGCCCCCGCTGCCAGAGATAAGGGGGGCGCAAACAGCGGAGCCTGGCGGGGCGACCCCCTCGAAGGCCGACGGCCTGGCGGCACTCTGTGAGGTCTTCTTGAAGTCTCTGCTGATCTCAGAGTGTGACATGAGAAGGAAATTCTCCCACCCGTCGCCCGGTTGCTCGTCGCCCCCCTGCGCAGCGCCTGCCTTCTCGTCGCCTCCCTGCTCAGCGCCTGCCTTCTCAAACTAGCCCCCTGCTCAGCGCCTGCCCAGCCTCGTCCGCCTCCTGCTCAGCGCCCCTGCCTTCTCGTCGCCTGCCTCCAGCTTCTGCAACCTCATTGCTTCCCCCTGCTCAGCGCCACCCGCTTCTGGTGATCCCCCTGCTCAGCATGCAGCTATAGGTAAGCCCCTGCAGTGACCTCCCTGCCTATATTGGCCCCCTGCTTGGCGCCATGTATGCAAGTGGTCCACCCATGCATGTCCCCCCTGCTCAGCGCCCTTCCTGGGATGCAGCGCCCTCTGCGCATGCAACCCTACTCAAGTAAGTGTCCCCCCATGTGGCCACTGCTCAAGCGCTTCACCATCTATGGGTGCCCTGTAGAAAAGCCTGCCTTCTGCGTGCTTCCCCCATCATGCCTTCTCGTCGCCCCCCTGCTCGTCGCCCCCCTGCTCGGCCGTTCCCACCGCAGTGGACTCCGCGACCTCGTCTCTCTTGATGGCACCCTCCCTCGCCCCTCTTCCCCCTCCAGTGCCTGACGGCACCTCTACATCTTCATCTGCTTCCCGTTCCGATCCAACGATTCTCGTGCAACGGTCTGCCAAGCTGGTACACTGTGGAGCCGTCGCTTTCTGCGGCATCTCCTCGGTGAGCGACGATGCCTCAGCATTGCCGCGGCCGCCAGTGGCTCCTCCCCCGCCCCCCACAGTGCCTTGCTGCCCCTCATCACCTGCACTCGCCCACTGCACACGCGGCGCCTCACACCTCGAGCCCACCCCCCCTGTGCCCTTCACATCCGCCGGTCGCGCCCCCCAACCCCCCTGGGGGCGCAGGGGGCGCTCCTCCCGCAAGTCGGGGAGGGGGCCGATGCACCGCCCTCCCTGCGGCGACCGCCCCGTGGCGGCTTCCTCGACCCTCCCCTCCTCAGACCTGCCCCGCCTCGCCGCCAGGGTGCCCTGGCAGCCCGCGCCCAGCCGCCCGTCCTCCCCTGGCGTGGCTGCGGGCTGCCCCTCTGGCGCTGGCCGCGAGGCTGTTGGAGGTCCCTGCACACCGCCCGAGCCTGCCCGCCGCGCCTCGGGGGCTTCAGCGGGCTGCACCGTCAGCGTCCACGTCCCCACCCTGCTGTCCAGCCGCCGCCCGTTCAGCGCGGCGCACGCCGTAGCCGCCCCGCGCGCGTCCTCGCACTCCGCGAACGCGTACCCCTTGCACAGCCCGGACTCGCGGTCGCGTATCACCCTCAGAGAGCGCACCCCGCCCGTGGCCTCCTCCAGCCAGCCCCGCAGCGCCCTCTTGCCCCCGTCGTCGTCGAACTCCGGGCCAAGCCCGCCGATGTAAAGGCGGGTGTGGCCGGCGGAGGGGGGGGGCGCAGGGTGCACGCGCTGGCTCGAGCGCCAGTCCTGGGTTGACGCCATCCCCGGATGGCTCCCCTCCGGCCGCTGCTGCCTCCACCCGTCGTCTCGCTGTGACACGTCCAGCCTGTCCGCAGCCTCTTGCGGCAGGCGCCCTAAACCAGCCCCAAGCTCCTCGTCGCCCCCCCCACCCGCCCTCCAGCTCGCGCCGGGCGCCCTCTCCGCCGCGCCCTCTCCCTCTGCGAGGCCCGAAGCGCGGCCCGCGGCCTGTGGCGGCCGAGGGGGCTCCGCACCTGCCTCGGATGCCCCCTCCGAGGGCGACGCCGCAAGAGCTCGGGGTGCGCCCTGCGTCAGCGTTGCTACCGCGGCTGCCTCCGTCCGGGCTTCAGCTAGCTCGGCCAGCGCCGCGTCCCGCTCAGCCCTCGCCGCCTCCAGCTCCGCGCGCAGACTCTCTGCCAGCGCGCCGGGCCTCCGCGGCGCCCGACGCCCCGCATGCGCCGCGTCTCCCCGCCACTCCATTTCCTCCCATAACCGCGCAAGCTCGTTCCGCGCCAGGTCGCCGTCGCGCCGCGCCTGGTCGCCGTCGCGCCGCGCCTCTGCCAGCTCGGCGCGGGCTCGGTGCAGTGCGCCAAGAGCCCCCGCCAGCGCCTCGTGTACCTCTTCCACCTCTGACCTAGCCACTGCCTTGGCCTCTTCTACCTCTGCCTTGGCCTCTTCTACCTCTGCCTTGGCCTCCGCCTTGGCCTCTGCCACCTGAGTAGGGGCTCGGTGCAGTGCGCCAAGAGCCCCCGCCAGCGCCTCGTGTACCTCTTCCACCTCTGCCTTAGCCTCCGCCCTGGCCTCTTCCATCTCTGCCCTAGCCTTTGCCTTGGCCTCTTTTACCTCTGCTTTGGCCTCCGCCTTGGCCTCTAACACCTGTGTAAAGGCTCACTCCACGCCAAGAACCCCGCAAGCTTGGTGTACCTCTTCCACCCCTGCCTTGACCTCCGCTTTGGCCTCTTCCACCTCTGCTTTGGCCTCCGCCTTGGCCTCTGCCACCTGTGTAAAGGCTCGGTGCACCACGCCAAGAACCCCTGCCAGCGCCTCGTGTACCTCTTCCACCTCCGGTGTGGCCTCGGGCGTGGTCTCGGGCGTGGTCTCGGGCGTGGCCTCGGGCGTGGCCTCGGGCGTGGCCTCCGGCGTGGCCTCCGGCGTGGCCTCCGGCGTGGCCTCCGGTCTAGCCTCCTCTAGCCTGGTGTCTGCCGTGGCCTCTGTCCTGGCCTTTGCCTTGGCCTCTGCCCTTGTCCGGTGCTTGCCACGGACGCTGGGTTTGTCACATGTAAGGGTTTGCGAGCGCCCCCCTTGCTTCCACCCCCCCCTCCCGTCCCCGTGCATCTCACTGCCAGCATGGCCCACAGTGTTCCCCCCACAGCCCTGCCCTGCAGCGCCGGCGCTCTTCGCCGCACAGTCCACCGTGGCTGCTCCTGTCCCAGTCTCACGGGCCATCCTCAAGGTTCTCAAAATCCCCAGCTTCGCCCGCGGTTCCACTGCCGCACTCTCGACTGCCGCCCTCCCCGGCCCATCTCCCACCAAATGCAACCCTGCTGCCGGTAGCCGTGGAACTTCTGCGGCCCTCTCACCTGAAGCGCGCTCCACCGTCAGCGTCCGCCCGTCCAGCCGCCGCCCGTTCAGCGCGGCGCACGCCGCGGCCGCCCCGCGCGCGTCGTCGCACTCCGCGAACGCGTACCCCTTGCATAGCCCGGACTCGCGGTCGCGTATCACCCTCAGAGAGCGCACCCCGCCCGCGGCCTCCTCCAGCCAGCCCCGCAGCGCCTTCATCCCCCAGTCGTCGTCGAACTCCGGGCCGAGCCCGCCGATGTAAAGGCGGGTGCCGTGCCCCGCATCGCTTGCACTCGCCCACTGCACACGCGGCGCCTCACACCTCGAGCCCACCCCCCCTGTGCCCTTCACATCCGCCGGTCGCGCCCCCCAACCCCCCTGGGGGCGCAGGGGGCGCTCCTCCCGCAAGTCGTGGAGGGGGCCGATGCACCGCCCTCCCTGCGGCGACCGCCCCGTGGCGGCTTCCTCGACCCTCCCCTCCTCAGACCTGCCCCGCCTCGCCGCCAGGGTGCCCTGGCAGCCCGCGCCCAGCCGCCCGTCCTCCCCTGGCGTGGCTGCGGGCTGCCCCTCTGGCGCTGGCCGCGAGGCTGCTGGAGGTCCCTGCACACTGCCCGAGCCTGCCCGCCGCGCCTCGGGGGCTTCAGCGGGCTGCACCGTCAGCGTCCGCCCGTCCAGCCGCCGCCCGTTCAGCGCGGCGCACGTCGCGGCCGCCCCGCGCGCGTCGTCGCACTCCGCGAACGCGTACCCCTTGCACAGCCCGGACTCGCGGTCGCGTATCACCCTCAGAGAGCGCACTCCGCCCGCGGCCTCCTCCAGCCAGCCCCTCAGCGCCTGGTCGCGCACAACACCCCCCAGCCCTCCGATGAACACGCGCTCGGGTCGCTCGCGGACAGGGGTGAGTTCCGCCGTGTCAGCCCCCGCCAGCTCCCCTCGGCTTCCGCCCCTCGACACCCTGCCCTGCATACTTTCCTCTCTATCCCCGGCATTCCCCGCGCCGGCTTGATTCCGCGCCGCGCCGTGTGTGCCATCCTGCAGTCGTCGCGAGGCGCACACGCGCTGTCTACCCTCTTCCAGGCTCCCCACCCCGCCGGCGCCCCCTGCCGGTCCCGCACATCCTTTCGGGGCAGCGACAGCAGAATGCTCGCCTTGTGATGACGGCGGCAACAGAGGAGAGGCCTCGAGGGTATGGACGGAGGCCGCAGAAGGGCCCATTGGGACTGTTGGCACGTCCCGTGGATGTCGCTGACGCGGACGCTGACGTCGTCGGAGCGCGATACGGCTGCTCCTAGGGGTGTGACTGCCCTCGGAGCCCTCGCTCTCCGACCGCCCATCGGACTGATCCGAATCCGAATCCGAAACCAATTCATATCCCGACTCCGCCTCCGAATCCGAATCGGATCGCGACATCGAATGTACGACCGAATCTACGAGCGATGCTGTGGCGGGATCCGCGCGGCCCTCACGCGCCCCCGTGTCAGCCCCCCGTCTCAGAGTCCGCATGACGCCGCGCTCGCGATCGCCTACCGCCATCCCTTCAACATCTGTCTGCTCCACCCTGGGACCCTCCCCGCCACGTGGCACTTCCGCGGGCCTCTCGCCTGAAGCGCGCTCCACCGTCAGCCGCCGCCCGTCCAGCAGCCACCCGTTCAGCACGGCGCACACCGCGTCCGCCCCGCGCGCGTCCTCGCACTCTGCGAACGCGTACCCCTTGCACAGCCTGGACTTGCGGTCGCGTATCACCCTCAGGGAGCGCATTCCGCCCACGGCCTCCTCCAGCCAGCCCCTCAGCGCCTCGTCGTGCACATCGCCCCCTAGCCCTCCGATGAACACGCGCTCAGGCTCCACCCGGGCTTCAGAGGTCGCACTTGCCAGTGCCCCCTTCCTTGAAACGCCCAGCGGCCTACCGTTCAGCGCGGCACACCCTGCACTATCCCGCGAGGGAGCGGCGGGGATGCTGGCACTGGATGACTGTTGGGCGCTCGTTCCAGGCGCCATGTCGACCAGGATCGGGACGCATACGTGGAGGCCTTCGCAAAAGTTGCCGAAGCCGCAGGCGCGGCGCTTCAAAAACACGCCACAGCACGCCATACCCTTCGCGCGCTCCAGCGCACGCAGCGCCTCCCGATCCGCGACAGTGTGCACATGCAACTGCTCGCAGAATTCTCCAGCTTTGCAACCTCCCGTTGCTGTGAAGGCCGCGCAGAGCTCCATATGGTTAGGCAACAACAGTCACAACCGGGTCTCGATGTTTCTCAGGAGGCTTGTATACACAGATCTGTCTGCTTCTTCCCGTCTATTCTGACCAGTGCCCTCCGCTCGTTGGCCTCCCGTATCAATATTGATTGTTTCAAGGGGTCAAGCCTTGCTTTACACGGATTTCACGCATCTAAAATTCAACGCTTCTCAGCGATTGTGTACAGGGACTCTCATCTTTCAGGCACTTTCGTTCGTTCGTATAGGTGTGAGAGCCTCTCGTCTGGTTTTGGGAACGCACGACATAACTGGATGTTATGTGTCACAGGGCAGCGAGCGGAGCGAGCGGTGCTGTGTCACATAACTCTGGTTATGTGACAGACCGGACCGTACTGTACTGTACTGTCGATTATCTGACTTAGCTCCGCTCCGCAGAGCTACCCTAGCTACCCCCTAGCTACCCCCTAGCTACTGCAGCCACTGAGTCGATAGGCTCACAATGGGAGTGTCCAGAGACACTGTTCCCCCTGCCCAAAGGCAGGGTATTGCTTGTCCCGTGCCTGCCTACAGGCACAGTCAGGGACCCCGATCTAGTTCGGGAGCCTACTGCTAAACCACACACTCACAAGTGTTCGGATTGGGCTCTCAGAACAGTGATTGTCTTGTCATAAAAGATAATTAGAATTAATCAAGAACAACAGTAAACAACAAAGAGGGGCAAAAATGAACCAAATGAGGGGGGGCGGGCGGGACTCAGTGCAACAACCAAAGTCTGAAAGAGTGATGCCGAAAACCTTTTCGGCCGCCACTACATCATGCTCTGCTCCGCTCCCACTAACTCAGATAACCGAAGTTATCAGCCGTTGATACGTCCCAGCCTACGGCAGGGACTCCTCACCGTCAGATAACTCTCGGTTATCTGACTTAGCTCCGCTCCGCAGAGCTACCCTAGCTACCCCTAGCTACCCCCTAGCAACTGCAGCCACTGAGTCGATAGACTCACAATGGGAGTGTCCAGAGACACTGTCCCCCCTGCCCAAAGGCAGGGTATTGCCTGTCCCGTGCCTGCCTACAGGCACAGTCAGGGACCCTGATCTAGTTCGGGAGCCTACTGCTAAACCACACACTCACAAGTGTTCGGATTGGGCTCTCAGAACAGTGATAATGACACAAGATCGGATGCAAGCTGTTACCAAATAATACTTATACTTATTACAATAGCAAGGGGCAGAGCCTCATGGCACTGCCCGCCCTCTTGGGGCCTCACTGCAAGTCTAGTAGCCTAGTGCTCTAGTCACCGAGAGGCGGGTCTCCGTCGGATCCAGAATGTAGCGGTGAGCGCTGGAAGCCGTGTGCCAAGCACCATGCTGCTGAAAGAGCCTGAAGCTGACCTTGCGGGCTGCAACTGTGGCCCCACCAGATCTGAGTGATTGAGTCCCCCACTTCTTCTGGACCTCTGCCTCTGACATCCCCGTGGTCCTCTGCAGGAACTTATGCACCTCTCTGCGGCACTGAGGGTACTCCATATGTCTGCCATTCAATTGGGCCTCAAGCGGGCGGAACCTGGCTGCTCTGCCATCCCAACCCTGAAACAGGTTAACCAACCCGGACAGGCGCGCCCGGGAGATCAAGGCCTCACACAAGGCAACTGGGCAGGTGTCCCGGCGGGTGCCTCTGGCAATGTAGACCACGTCACCCTCCCTGAACTGGTCATTCTTCCTCTCTGTCAGGAGGGCCTCCATGTGTGTGGGGAAGAAGTTAACAAGCTCGACCCAAACAAACTTCATGTCCTTATACCTAAGGAACCCGGTCCACATGGTGCCAACCATGGCAGCTACCACCAAGTAGATCAGTGGGCAAGTCTCCAAGTCTGGCACATACAGTAAAATCCCGGTGTGTAGAATGTCCAAATCTAGCGGGTCCTTCTGATTCTGAAGCTTAAGTCCTATGCGCCTCTTGGCTGCCTGCCTGACCCCTTTAACTAGCGGGTGCTTCGTGGGGGCATCCTCCTCTGTAACCAAGGCAATCTGATGGAGGGCATAAATGGCTCCTGATGCCGACTTAACCACTGCATATGACTTAGCCTCACAGGCTATGAGCTGAAGGAAGAGGCTCACTGTAAGCGGCGTAGCCGGTACTGGTACTCTCGGGGGTACCCGTGCCGCACAGAAGGCGGTGTACCAGGGCGGATAATACCATTGTATCTGCTGACCCAAGTGGTGGGGGCACGGGTAGCCACCATACCTGCCTTCATAGACTGAAGGAGGCTCTGCTCCAAAGGATCACGGGGGCTTACTTGGAGCTGTCTCCAAAGCAGCGAGTCCAGAGCTCCGCCTGTTCCCCATCAACAAGAGCCGTCGATCCTCAGAGCCAACACCCGGAAGGCAGGGGGGGCAACGGCCACCTCATTGGCTCGGCCTGCCCCCGGCTTAAACAGTGGCTCAATGGAGTCTCTGGGGAGCTCCACCCAGTCAACCACAAAGGAGGCAAAGTGGACACCGTCAGGGCACAACATGGGCCACCAGTGCCGGCCGGTCCACCAGGGGCATATGACTGTAGCCCGTGCGCCGTGCTGGATCAGGCACCTCAACAGCTGCCCCACAAGCCCGAACGGGGGATTACACCAATTGTTCTCCTGGTACCAGTCTGTGGAAGCAAAGCAATCGACACCTTCGCAGCCGGGGCACCACCACCTGCTGATAAACCGAGGCAGCAAGTGGTTCCTGTCTGTCGCAAAACGGTCAACCGTGTGCTCACCCCACATCCCATCTAGCCATCTGAACCAATACTCTGACAACATCCAATCATCTGAGTCATAGATACCAGCCAGGAAGTCTGCATACTCATTCAAGTCTCTGGGGATCCAAGTGACCTGAAGCTTCACCTTATGAGCAATACACCACCAGAAGATCTCAACTGACAATCTGTGCAACTGAGACTTGGCACTACAACCTTTGCAGAGGATTCTCCAAGCTGCCTGAGAGTCTGTGTGCAGCTGAATTGCTGTGCCGTGAATGAAGTGTGCCAAAGACTGCAGAGTACGGAGGATCCCGATAAGTTCCCGAAAGGTGGAAGACTCGTCTCGTTCACTTAAGGACAGGTGTCCTCTAGCATCCTGCCGCTCTCGGACACCGCTAGCCGCAAGCCAACCTCCCCAGCCGGTGCCTCCCGCATCTGTCCAAATAAGATTAACAAAAATAGCTGAGACAACGGCCCAATCCGCGAACGCCGATGTCGACCTTCCCGCTTTTGCAATATTGCAAACCGTCCCGGTATTCCCAACCGCCTTTCGGCTATGCTCCGCCGTCCTCGGAACCCGCGGGCAACAAGCCGCACGGTTGCATGCACACGGTGAGTGCACCGCCTCTCGAGCCTTATCAAAGCCCTCAAGAACCATGCGCATGTCCTCGTGGTAACGGCAACAACAAGATATGTTGTCCTTCCTTCGTAACCGCACGACATTGTGCGGCTTGCATACACCTTGCTTCTCAAAGGAACGTTGCCCAATCTTGATAGCCGGGTACTTTGCTTGAAACCTCCTGTAAATTACAAGTTGGGAGGCTTCTAACCAATGCTTGCTCACGTACTCCTTGTCTCCTTCGGTGTCGTCAAACGGCCTGTGTCGGGGTCACGTGCCAATAAGACGTCCTTCTTACAAGGACTTACTCGTGTGTTATCCGGGTGCAACCAAAATGCTCTAATAACAGCGCATGTCGCCGCCGTCAAACAACCCGAAGCCAATCTCCGTTCCGCCAACATAACGCCCTTCCAAAGGCCACGCCGCATCCGCTCCTCATGTTCCAAGCTTGCCCCCTCCACCAGATTGGCATGACCTTTAACCCCACAATCTCCGATGCGCTGGTGCACCCCTAGCAACCTACACGCCGTGAGCACCAACTTGTCCTCGAATAAATTGCTTCCAAAAGCCGCGGCCGCTATTCCCATAGTTATATTTACATTGGCCCTACTATTTCGTTGGGCTAAGCTGCGAAAAGAGGTGCGAAGATTGGCAACCAACTGTGTCTTCACCATATCCAAGCGCCGATCGGCAATCGACACAAACGCGGCTTGACACTCCTTGTGGACCTCAACTTTCAAGCCTTCCGGAAGAGTAAGTATATAAGCCCTCACCGCTCCCGCAATGCGGTGAGGGCTTCTCCCAAATGTGTTGCGCATTTTATCAATCCAGAACTTTCGATTCCCTCGTGTCAAATCTTCAAAGCCCTCAATAGGTGGCATAGCAGATTGCGCACGTTCTCGCGGGGTGATTGCCTCTTCCGGTCCTTCCGCCATCTCGACGTCTTGCTGAGCTCTCTCCTCGAAATGACCGTGATCAACATCACCTTTGGTAGGAATACGCACCTCCACCATACCTCCATGTCTATGCGATGTCCAAGCTTCAGTCAACGTGTCCAGTCGCTCAACGAGGTCCACCGCAACGACGTTGTCAGCTACCTTGGAGTATGGCCATGCGCCTTGAGGTAGACGAGTGGCGAACTGTCCAACCTCGATCAACATAGGTAAGATATCCACTAGAACTGCTGGAATTGTGTAGGACTGCCCAGTAGAATCAGGACCTGGGTTGTAAGCGGCATCTCCTCCACACAAAGCAAGAAATATACTAAGTGTGATGAGTGTAAGCAACACATTCCCGACCAGAGAGCACACCCCGGCGATAGGGGAACATATGAGCCCAGATTTAAGCTTTGACTCCGGTACATGATAACCTGAAAAAAGGATATGAAGTGAGATCCGTCGTCCTATACAAAGATAAAAAACTTAGGTAACCGGTTTGCAGTGCGAGGGAGTCGTAGCCACACCGTTGGCTTGCGTTGGCTTTGGCCGGCGCTTTGTGCTGCCCCCCATTGCTGTTGTGCTCTACCTCAAGAGCCTTGCAATTTTCTTCATACTAACTGTAAGCCTTGTTAAAAACTATGTACCAAGAGTTCAGCATACAACTGCAACACCGAAACATTTCAGCATATAACTGCGAAAAGTATGTTGATAGACCCTTCTTTAGGTTTCTGCAGTCTCAAATGCTATTTTGAAGTGAGTCCGTGCGATTTTGATCCGACGGGCTTACAATTCTTGGACACGCATGTGGGGAAGTGTCGACTGTGACGTCAGCATGTATGCTTAAAATGAAATATCGAAGTGAGTCCGTGGGATTTTGATCTGACGGGCTTACAATTCTTGGACACGCATGTGGGGAAGTGTCGAATGTGACGTCAGCACTTTCGACTATGACGTCAGCATGTATGCTTAAAATGAAATCTCGAAGTGAGTCCGTGGGATTTTCATCCGACGGGCTTACAATTCTTGGACACGCATGTGGGGGGAAGTGTCGAATGTGACGTCAGCATGTATGCTTAAAATGAAATCTCGAAGTGATTCCGTGGGATTTTCATCCGACGGGCTTACAATTCTTGGACACGCATGTGGGGGAAGTGTCGACGTGACGTCAAGCATGTATGCTTAAATGAAATCTCGAAGTGAGTCCGTGGGATTTTGATCCGACGGGCTTACAATTCTTGGACACGCATGTGGGGGAAAGTGTCGTGACGTCGCATGTTTGCTTAAAATGAAATCTCGAAGTGAGTCCGTGGGACTTTGATCCGACGGGCTTACAATTCTTGGACACGCATGTGGGGGAAGTGTCGACGTGACGTCAAGATGTATGCTTGATCCGACGGGCTTACAATTCTTGCACATGCATGTGGGGGAAGTGTCGACGTGATGTCAGCAAATGAAATGTCGAAGTGAGTCCGTGCGATTTGATCCGACGGGTTTACAATTCTTGCACATGCATGTGGGGAAGTGTCGACTGATGTCAGAAAATGAAATATCGAAGTGAGTCCGTGCGATTTGATCCGACGGGCTTACAATTCTTGCACATGCATGTGGGGAAGTGTCGACTGTGACGTCGACAGAAATGAAATCTCGAAGTGAGTCCGTGCGATTTTGATCCGACGAGCTTACAATTCTTGGACACGCATGTGGGGGAAGTGTCGATGGTGACGTCAGCAAAATGAAATCTCGAAGTGAGTCCGTGCGATTTTGATCCGACGAGCTTACAATTCTTGTTTGTGAAGCAAGAAAACTCTTAAAGGTAAATGTTGAATGTTTATGTCCACTGTAACGCTAGAAGTTACTGCAAGCAGTTATGCCAGGTCTGAAAAGAGGCCAAGCAATAGTGAACTCTAACAGAAGAGGGAACAAAAAAGACCCCCCTCTCAAATGTCACGTGCCTGGTTGTCTAACGCCAAATCTTTCAGTGCACAAGACTTGCTGGGCTTGCACCAAGCCATTCCATAACGTTTGCGGTGCGGTGGTTAAACCGGATCTGACTTTTGGAACTTCCCGATACGAGAACGAGTGTGCCAGGTGCGGGGAGTACAAATCTACCCACTGTACCTTCTGCGGGGAACCCGCTAGCGAATTCGAGTGTAGGCTTTGTGAGCGTGCTTACCACCGCAAGTGCGCCTATGGGACGAGGCGTACCTACCAAGCTAATAACTGCGGGCGCCGAGACTGCACGTCAATTCCGCCTTTGGCATTCCCCAAAGTGAAGAAGTTGGAGCTAAGAGGCGCAGTGCGTAGTATGACCGAAGGCCTGAAGGAGCTGGGCAAGGAGTCGAGTTCCTCCAAGGTAGAGAAGTATCTTGATGGGGCTACCGCGGCGGAGGCCGAACTCAACACTTGCGCCATTTGCGGACAGCCCGGGGCGTGTACAAAGACCTGCACGCCTTGTGGCAAGAAGTATCACAACATCTGCGCAGTGAGAAAGGGCATTGAGGAGATGAACAACTGTGGATCGCCGGCGTGCATGCGTGGTAGGACGGTATATCCTGCTAGTCGAGCGGATCGGGAGGCCGCGAAGGCAAAGGTTTGTCTTCCTAGTGATTGCTTTACCCCCCCCTAGTCCCCCTTTTGACTTCGTTCTATCTGTGTTTTTGACATGCGTGGAAAAGGTAGCATGTTCTTCAACTATGTGTGTATATGGAATGATTTGGAGTTGCCACCCTCCTTCCCATCACAGGACGCTGCGGAGAAGGAAAAGTCGGCCAATTTATCGGAGAATTTTGTCGCGGCTTTCGAAGCGGAGGTCCAGTAAGCTCTTGAGGGGCAAGGCGAGGAGGTGCGTAAGATATTCACTGGCTAGATTCTTGCCCGGAGATCCTTGTTGCGTGAAAAGTTTGACTTAGTAGTTTCGAGTGTGAGAGTTGCAAATTCGCATGAAACCTAAAACCCTATCTTTAACACAAGGATCTCCGGGTGGGGGGTCTTTAACACAGGATGCCGCGGTGGGGGAAGAGGGTGCCACGGCGGGGGAGGAGGGTGCCCCGGCGGGGAAGGAGGATGCCGCGGTGGGGGGAGAGGATGCCACGGCGGGAGAGGAGGGTGCCCCGGCGGGGAAGGAGGATGCCGCGGGGGGGGGAGAGGATACCACGGCGGGAGAGGAGGGTGCCCGGCGAGGAAGGTGGATGCCACGGCGGGGAAGGAGGATGCCGCGGTGGGAAGGAGGGTGCCACGGCGGGGAAGGAGGATGCCGCGGCGGGAAGGAGAAGGACGTTGCGGCGGGGAAGGAGGATGCCGCGGCGGGGAAGGAGGCGGCGGCGGCGGGGAAGGAGGATGCCACGGCGGGAAGGAGGATGCCGCGGTGGGGAGGAACCACGGCGGGGAAGGAGGATGCCGCGGCGGGGGCAGGAGGATGCCGCGGTGGGGAAGGAGGGTGCCACGGCGGGAAGGAGGATGCTGCGGCGGGGAAGGAGGTTGCCGCGGTGGGGAAGGAGAATGGCGATGCGGCGAGGAAGGAGGCGGCTGCGGCGGGGAAGGTGGAGGCCGCGGCGGAAACCACAATGGAGGAGCTGGGTGCCGGGGATGCTGAGGTGTGTTTCTTGCTTGCCGCACTTGCTCGCGTTTCTCGTAGTGTTTTCAAAGCACAGTATGTTTTTTTGCTATTCATGACTATCGGGTTTGCACGGATGAACCCACGTTGGAGGGCACCGCGATACTGCGGTGCAGTCTTGGTGACCAGATGCACACCGCATCTTGCACATTGTACCGCGACGGCATGCACACATGAACTCGGCATCTTGCAGACGGCACACCGCAGACTGCACACCGCACCTCCAAAACTGTGGAGCATATGATCAGAACAGGTTCGTAGATTATATTATAGGTTGCTGCATAATGTATCGTGATTAGGACAAATAACTGACTTGTTAGCTTCCTTCTTTATCCCGCAGGATGCCGAGGAGATGGAGATGCCGAGCTTGGAGGTGGGGGCATTGGTGCAAAAGGAGGTCGCCGTGGAGGAATGGAGAGAGATCCTCTCTTGCAAGGTATCCTCCGGGGCCATTGCGGAAGTGTCGGCCTCCCTCCCAGAACCGGTGGCATACGCGGCGAAGAGTGGGGGGGGGCACGCGTTTGGGGACTTGGTGCGGCACAACGGCATGAACACGGCGGGGGAGGTGTGGCTCGCCGGCACTATCATCCACTGCACAAGTGGATGGTACGTGTTCTGCATGGGTCCCCTGGGTTGTCTCGTGACCCCCGCAATGCACATCTTTCGTGCAAACCGGTTGAGCGCGTTGGAGTCAGAGTTTCTGGCTCCTGTAGGGTGGGAGCGCACCGTGTCGGCGGCCGCAAAGAAATTTGTGGAGGCGCTGGAGGAAGTGGGTGGCAAGCACAAGGTTGGCGGCACTTTCACGGGTCTAGTGGCGGGTTCGTACTCCATGCGACAAATAAGAAAGGCGGATAGACCTCCGGGCTTCACGGAGCATGACTACGAAATCGCGGCCGGGGGGCGTGTTGAGGGCGGTGTCGCCCGGAGGGCCGGAGCGGGCCGCAGCGTCACCTTAATGGGAGGTTCGGCTAGCGGCCCCACACTCCAGACACACGGTAGCGCTGCGGATGCGGAGGTGAGTTCGCCGGAGCGCGGACGGGTGGGGCGCATGCGCACGCGCACCCGAGCGACACCCTCACGGACGGACACGATGCCATGTTATTTGAGGACGGTCCTCCGCTGTCGCCGGCATCGTCTTCGGATGACGAGGCCCCACCGTCAGGCAGCACTTGGCAGCACCCCGGTGCGGTGCAGCCTCCCGTGATCGACGAATCAGCAACACCGACTCCGTCAAATTCTCTGGCGAATGATTTTCCAGTGACCGACACCTTACACTTTGGCCGCCCCGTATTGCTCCGCCGTGCTACGGCGGGCTACTGCGGTGATCGATGTGGTGGAGGTGCTCCTAATAATATAAATAGATAGGCGCCTATCCCAAAGGGCTGCCCCGTGCTGTGGGGCAGCCTGTGCCCTATATGGCAACTCGATTGCCCCCATCATGCGGCGTGCATCAACCCTAAGGGCTGCCCCGTGCTGTGAGGCAGTCTGTGCCCTATATGGCAGCTCGATTGCCCCCATCATGCGGCGTGCATCAGCCCTAAGGGCTGCCCCGTGTTGTGGGGCAGCATGTGCCCCATATGGCAGCTCGATTGCCCTCATCATGCGGCGTGCATCAGCCCTAAGGGCTGCCCCGTGCTGTGGGGCAGTCTGTGCCCTATATGGCAGCTCGATTGCCCCCATCATGCGGCGTGCATCAGCCCTAAGGGCTGCCCCGTGCTGTGGGGCAGCCTGTGCCCTATATGGCAGCTCGATTACCACCATCATGCAGCGTGCATCAGCCCTAAGGGCTGCCCCGTGCAGTGGGGCAGCCTGTGCCCTATATGGCAGCTCGATTGCCCCCATCATGCGGCGTGCAT